>JAAAWK010000893.1:0-40743 GCA_022496015.1 Hordeum marinum
TCACCATCAACACTCGAATATAACTTAGGAATGGACTTATCCATCCCTTGCATATTGTAGTTCATCACAAAGCTCTTGTAGCTAGGTGGAAGCGACCGAAGGATTCTGTCAATGACAGAGTCATCCGAAAGATTAACTCCCAGTTCAGACAGGCGGTTGTGCAACCCAGACATTTTGAGTATGTGCTCGCTGACAGAAATATTTCCCCCATCTTAAAACTGAAGAACTTGTCAGAGACTTCATATCTCTCAACCCGGGCATGAGCTTGGAAAACCATGATCAACTCTTGGAACATCTCATATGCTCCGTGTTTCTCAAAACGCTTTTGGAGCCCCGGTTCTAAGATGTAAAGCATGCCGCACTGAAACAGGGAGTAATCATCACTATGCGACTGCCAGGTGTTCATAACATCTTGAGTTGCTGGGAAAACTGGTGCGTCACCTAGTAGTGCATAAAGGACATATAATTTCTTGGAAGCTATGAGGATGATCCTCAAGTTATGGACCCATTCCGTATAGTTGCTTCCATCGTCTTTCAGCTTGGTTTTCTCTAGGAACGCGTTGAAGTTGAGGGCAACATTAGCCTGGGCCATTGGATCTACAAGATAGATTGTAAAGACATTTTAGACTAAGTTCATGATAATTAAGCTCACACAATCAAATTATTTAATGAACTCCCACTTATATAGACATCTCTCTTCATCCAAGTGACACATGATCCATGTCAACTAGCCCGTGTCCGATCATCACGTGAGACGGACTAGTCATCATGGTGAACATCTCCATGTTGATCGTATCTTCTATAGACTCGTGTTCGACTTTCGGTCTTTCATGTTCTGGCCATGTCTGTACATGCTAGGCTCGTCAAGTTAACCTAAGTGTTTCGCATGTGTAAATCCGGCTTACACCCATTGTATGCGAACGTTAGAACCTATCACACCCGATCATCACGTGGTGCTTCAACAACGATCCTTAGCAGCGGTGCATTTAGGGTGAACACATTCTTGAAATTTTATGAGAGATCATCTTATTTACTACCGTCATTCTAACAAATAAGATGTAAAATGATAAACATCACATGCAATCAATATAGTGACATGATATGGCCAATATAATATTGCTCCTTTGATCTCCATCTTCGGGGCACCATGATCATCACTGTCATCGGCACGACACCATGATCTCCATCATCATAATCTCCATCATCATGTCTTCATGAAGTTGTCTCGCCAACTATTACTTCTACTACTATGGCTAACGTTTAGCAATAAGTAAAGTAATTACATGGCGTTTATGATTGACACGCAGGTCATACAATAAAATAAGACAACTCATATAGCTCTTGCCGGTTGTCATACTCATCGACATGCAAGTCGTAAGTCCTATTACAAGAACATGATCAATCTGATACATCACAATGCATCACATCACATCCTTTAGCCATATCACATCACAAGGCATATCCTGCAAAAACAAGTTAGACGTTCTCTAATTTGTAGTTGCAAGTTTTTACGTGGCTACTATAGGTTTCTAGCAAGAACATTTCTTACCTACGCCAAAACCACAATGTTATATGTCAATTGCTATTTACCCTTCATAAGGACCCTTTTCATCGAATCCAATCCGACTAAGGTGGGAGAGACAGACACCCGCTAGCCACCTTATGCAACAAGTGCATGTCAGGCGGTGGAACCGGTATCACATAAGCGTACGTGTAAAGTTGGTCCAGGCCGCTTCATCCCACAATACCGCTGAATCAAGATAAGACTAGTAGTGGTAAGCAAATTAACAAGATCGACGCCCACAACTGCTTGTGTTCTACTCGTGCATAGATTCTACGCATAGACCTAGATCATGATGGCACTGTTGGGAGACGTAGTAGTAAATCAAAATTTTCTACTACGTCTCCCAACAATGGAGGCCATGACAATGGCAAATCTTTACTTTGTCGTGGAGAAGCATGCGATCCACAAGGCCTTACGCGTGCAAACCGTCGCTCGCCAGGAAGCAACCATCGTGGAGGTGCAGCTGCAGGCGATTGCGGATGAAAACAATGCTAGTTGTGCCCGCTATGCACCTACAACGAACTATTGGGAGGCCCGATGGGACGACGGCAGCGCCGGCGTCACCATTTCCATCGTGGATCTCACGTCCACCGACGACGAACAAGGCATCGATTCCTCCAAGGATGAGTAGGGCACGGGAGGCAACATGGCCTTGTGTTCCATATGGGCAAGTCAGACTCCCATGTTCTACTCTTCCTCGCCGAAGACCGCAACTTCACTTCATCGGTTTTTCCTCGGTGCTTATGGAGACGGAGGATGGGGGACGTAAAAGGCTTGGACACCTATTGCCGTCATAGTATAGGTTTAGGGTCATGATTTTTTTTGTTCTCCATGTTCAAAATGTAATAAAAATCCACCATGTTTGTATGAATGCCATCCGATGAGTATGATATATGCAGTGTTTGCACAAATTTTGTCTGGTTAGTTCAATTCATTGTTAAAATGTATGTGGACAACATTGAATACCGTCCTTCGACATCAATGTTCATTGACTGGTTCCCTGTCCGTGGACAGATACCGAAGAAAATTTACGGGTTAGCATTGGAGATCCCTTGAACTCCTTGCATATGAGACTTTTTAGATCTTATGAGACGAAGGCACAACATACACAATCTGTCATTCCAGCTTACTCCTTATCGGCATTGGTTTGGAGCTCCTCGCCTTGGTCGGGGAGGTAGCCGACCCTAGGTGCGGCAAGGGGCCTGCATCAGTGACGCCTCTACCCTCCAAGATTTTTCTTTTTTTTAGCAAATCTACCCTTGACGTTTTTTTAGAACATCTACTCTACCCACGAAGATGGGAGTCATAGCCTAAGCCGCGAGGGCAAGCCCACCTCGCATCACCCCCCATCAATAAACGACCTCGCCGTGTTGAAGGTCCACGAAAGTAGCCATGTTTGTATTAAGCTTTGGGTCCAAACAAAGGTTTTGTAGAATCACACAATTTTCTATAATCTATTGTGTTATGTGCAAAAGTGTTTGCTCTTAATTCAAATGTGAAAATATTCATGCATTTCAAAATAAATATGTGCCACAGTATAATTGATATTTATGTATTTGTAGAACACAATGTTCATACTTATGCAACAATATGTCCATGAATTATTATTTTCTACATATTTATGTTGAAGAAAATATAATATTTGAAATAAATAGGAAAATAAATAACCTAAGAAAATAAATAAAATTCAAAAATAAAAATAAAATAATAAAATACAGAAGACCAATGTAAATTAAATACATTAAATTTGAATAAAAATGAATTTTTAATTGACACGTTTATTTGAAAAGTAATAGACCAAGGAAAAGTGACATATTTTTTATCTTGTTCATATGTCTTGGGAGATTGGTTCATGAATAAATACATAAAACATTGTGTTAGTAGTGAGAAGTATTTACAAACTTAAAAAGTACTTTATGTACAAAAAATGTGTTAACATAACTCCAATTCTTACTATAATGCAAAAGTACCCATGCATTTAAATTCATGGCCATAAAAACATGTCCATTTATTTTACAGGAGACATCTATGTATTTTTTTTAAAATGTTCATATTTTTAAAATAAATGTTCATGGATTGATAAAATATTCACACGTACATGTTGATGCGCAAAATCGAATTTCCCCAAAATAGTATATGAATGTTCATTTCTTTGCTGAAAGTATAAAAAACTAAAATAAAATTATTAAAAAAAGTGATAAATTAAAATTGAAGAACTTAAGAAGGGGGGGAAAGGTTAAAGATAAAAATGAAAGTATAATGTAAATAAAGCAAAAATAAATAAACACCAAAGATAAAATGTCAAAATATAAAAATAACAAAAAATACAGATGAGATGAAAACGAGGAATGGTAAAAATACATAAACATTGGATGAAAATGATAAAGAGGAAAATAGAAAACAAAAAAAGCAATTGTGCTCTTGCGTGGAGCACATGAACTCTTTGGTGGTGACAAGTGGCACACATGTATCGTATCACTTGTCAACACCGACGAAGTTTTGGGGTAATCTTAACCTTAGCAAAGGTTGAACTAGCGATTTTGTTATTGTGGTCAATCGTCTTCGGAGATAAAACTGAATCAGTCGCATGATTTTCGGTTAAGGCTGTTTTGGAGAATAACGGTATTATTTGTTCCCAGTGTTCTAGTGTTTAAGTCCAACTTTCAATGAATAACCGAACTTCATCCCAAGAAATACCTCCTCTGAACACGCGTAGAGAACATGGACACACGAAGACACATCATGTGTTCCCACACATACCAAGTGGTTAGCTTGGTAAGCTACCCAAAAATAAATTGCAATCAGTGTGCTTCCACACATGAGGTACTCCTATCCCAATAATCAAATTTTCGAAATTTCACCATAAAATCTCAGAAAAATATATTATATAGAGACTACATGTAGTAATCATATTAAAATATCATGTCCAAAACATATGAAAGAAAAATGCAAACCTGGCTATGAACGGTAGTCAGTTCGAACTGGGCTATGAACTCAAATTTCTCTTCTTCTTTTTCTCGAGAACTATGTGTTAATTTTTGTTAGGAAAGGTGATCATGGCTAGCTTTATTAATTTAGAACAAAATTACATCGTTCACACATGCAGGTGGTTCGTCAGTATAAAAACTAAACCTAACTAACTCATGAAATGCGGTATTCGCGGTATGAAAACAGTGCTTAAAGGTGACATTTTCATTTGACGTAGGTTCTGAAAACTTATGATCTGGTAGATACTCCATATCAAATTATGATATTTTTGGTTCTGAAACGGAGTAGTTCTTTTATTAGTGTTTTCCATAATTTTCGAGAACTTTGAAATAAATAAGACTATGGGGATGCATTCTCATGTCACAGTTAGCCAAGGTCCCGCGCGCACATGCACGGCCTGTGATCGGGCGGCTAACCACGATTCGAAGGGCTGTTAAAAAAAACCAGAATTTTAAGCTAGTTTTATTTACCAGCCGGTGTAGCATCTTCGGGTGAGCCACCGGGAAGCCGGTCCAGGTGGTAAGCCACCGGCGCCACTGAAATGCTCCCGCGGCCACCCGTGCTGGCGCCGTCTGCCGGATCCTGGACGCCGGCTCGCACCGGCACAGCCGCTGTCGTGGTGGCCGGTACGGTCCAGAGCGCTAGTATATAACAAGCAAATAGACGGCGAGCGCGAACTCCATTTTGGTATCTACCCCGAAGCCATCAGCACAGTTAGCCATATATGTACAGTAAGTACTCTGATGTGGATGCAGTAACTACTAGGACCAGAGCTTGGACGTGTAACTGGTCCTTGTTGAATCTTCGACGTGAGTACGTTGCGTGGAAACCTCACTCGGATGGCGCGAACGGGTCTTGAACGCTTGAGTAGTGCGAACGAGTCTAGAACGTTATTTACCGCACAGTTTCCCGATCAAATCGATCAAAGAGACAGGTACGTACAAAGACCAACTCTAGCGGGGTCGTCATTCAGATTCATTGTCATGATAACCGCTAATGTGATCACTTTAGATCAAAATGAGTAAGGCATCGTCAACGCCGACCCTCAAACCGCCCCTAGACTGTTAAAGCCATAAAACACAGGTCTATATCGGTCCGTCGAACGGATTTAACGTATTTTCTTTCGCCAACCAAAGACAAGCGTGTGGAATAATTCAGATCAAAATAACGTTCCAATAAAATCAGAGAAATTCTATCAATTCTACTCATATTGTAAGTCATCCCAAAGCCTTTACTTGACACAAACACTAATTAAAACATAAAAATACAATCATTACAGAGGTAATAATCATGTTACACACCAAAACAGAAAGTAAAATGCAAAAATAAAGATAACTATTGGGTTACCTCCCAACAAGCGCTATTGTTTTATGTCCCTAGCTAGGCATAATGCATAGTTTTAAGTATTGTCATCCTTGACATCAAGCTCCTTAATAACACAACCATGAACAATAGAAACAGTAGGAGGCTTAAAAATAGGATCCTTCACTAACTTTATAAAGTTGGGATGGACACTAATCCTTTTGAGATCTTTATTTCTTTTGATAGGAGGTGTACTATTGGTCTTAGGAATGTATATGAACTTCAGACTTTTATTTCGAGAGGTACTAGCATTAGTTTTAGAGGATGTGAAAACGGAACCTCCTTTACCAATGACCTCCTCCATTTTATCAATTCTACTCAAACCTTGTTCTACCCTTTCATCAATAATAGTGTCCTTTCCTTTAAAGTTTTCAAAGTCATTTCTTACCCGTGACCCAAATTGAGTTATATGATTATGAAGTTTTTTATCTAACTCCTCAATCGGTTCATTAGTAATTATTTTCTTTTCGTTAGCATCAAGCCTTTGCATGACATGTTTCAAGGTCAAGATAGTTTCATTAACGATAATAGGTGGTGTTCCAACAAGATTTTCAATGGCATTATAAGCATCCAAAGTGTGACACGTTAAGAAGTTCCCACCGGTAATAGTGTCAAGGACAAACCTATACCAAGTTCTCACACCAACATAAAAATTATGGATCAAAGTAGTGGTGGATAGCTTATTAGTTGATTTATTTTTAGCATAGCGAATCCTACCATGCATCTTACAAACTTTCTCCTCCCCTTCGTATAAAATTGATTAACTCATTATCGGGAGTAATGTGAACAAAATAAGAACTAGCCATGACATCAAACAAGTAAAGATAATTTTTTTTGTATTTTTGTATTTTCAATTTTTATGAGACAAACTGAATATAACAACAAATAAAAAATAAGAACAAGTGCATGATAATTTGTGTGAAGTTACTTGATAGTTAGTGATGATATTCCCCGGCAACGGCGCCAGAAATTCTTTCTAATACTTGTGATCTGCGTTTGGTTTTCCTTAAAGAGGAACGGATGATTGCAGCACAATACGGGTAAGTATTTCTATCATTTATGAAACCAATGTTTATCGAACCAATAGGAATATCAATCCACAACCGTATTTAGCGGCTACACACAAAAGAGCAAACAACTTGCAGCCAGTGCGGACAAGAGGGTTGTCAATCCCCTTGATCTCGTTGTTTGCAAGCAAGTGAAGTGTGTAGATAATAGTAGATAATTGTGAATTACAAAATAAAATAAAAGTTAAATAAGAACAGCAAGTTATTGATAAGTTTGTAAATTTATAAGTGAATAGACCCAGGGGCATAATTTTTTATTGTTCCATGTTGTTATATTATCAATCTTGGATGTTTTATAATCATTTTCTAGGAACTTTATATCATTTTTTGGGACTAACCTATTCACATAGTGCCAAGTGTCAGTTGTTGTTTTTTGCTTTTTTTTACTTCGTAGAATATCAGTACCAAAACAGAGCCCAAACACCGCGGAAATTTTTGGAGACTTTTTTTTGGCCAGAAGACACCTGGAGGAGCAAAGAAGCACCAGAGAGGAGGGCTGAGGAGACCACGAGACACCAGGGCGCGCTAGAGGCCCCTGGCGTGACCTAGTGGGTTGTGCCCTCCTCGGGACCCCTCTCCACCACCTATCAGCTCTATAAATACCCAAATATTCCAAAAAACCCTAGGGGAGTCGATGTGAAACACAATTACAGTCGCCCGCAAGTTCTAGAACCACCAGATCAATCTAACACCATCACGAAGGGGTGCATCGTCTTCATGGGTGCTCTTCCATGATGCGTGAGTAGTCCACCATAGACCTACGGGTCCGTAGGGTAGTAACTAGATGGCTTTCCCTCTCTCTCTTTTGATTATCAATACAATGGTCTCTTGGAGATCTATTTGATGTAATGACTTTTGTGGTGTGTGTTGTTGGGATCCGATGAATTTGAGTTCATGATCAGTTCTATCCATGAATATTATTTGAGTCTCTTTGATCTCTTATATGCATGATTACTTATAGCCTCATATTTCTTCTTTGATTCTTTGGTTTAGTTAGGCCAACTAGATCTATTTTTCTTGTCATGGAAAGAGGTACTTTGTGATGGGTTCAATCTTGCGGTGTCCTCTCCAAGTGAAGGAAGGGGCAGAGAGGTACGCATGTATCATTGCTATTAAGGATAACAAGATGAGATCTATTCCTACAAGAATAGATCTTGTCTACATCATGTCATCAATCTTATTGCATTACTCTATTTTTCCATGCACTTAATACACTAGATTCATGCTGGATAGCGGCCCATGTGTGTTGTAATAGTAGTAGATGCAGAATCATTTCGGTTTCTACTAATCTTGGATGTGATGCCTATATAATGATCATTGCCTTGGATATCTTCAAGATTATTTGATCTTCTATCAATTTCCCCAAGAATAGTTTATTAATCAACCATGTGCTTGTTGGAATATGCCCTAGAGGCAATAATAAATTACTTATTATCACATTTCCATGTTCATGATAATCGTTTGTTATCCGTGCTATAATTGTATTGATTGGAAACTAATACATGTGTGGGTATATAAACAACACTATGTCCCTAGTATGCCTCTAGTAGACTAGCTCGTTGATCAAAGATGATCAAGGTTTCCTAGCATGACATGAGATGTCATTGATAACGGGGTGGTCACATCATTAGGAGAATGATGTGATGGACAAGACCCCAAACTATAAACATAGCATATGATCGTGTTAGTTTATTGCTACAGTTCCTGCATGTCAAGTATCTGTTTATATGACCATGAGATCATGCATCTCACTAACACCGGAGGAGTACCTTGTGTGTATCAAATGTCTCAACGTAACTGGGTGACTATAAAGGTGCTCTAGAGGTATCTCCGAGGGTGTCTGTTGGGTTGGCATGGACCAAGACTAGGAGTTGTACTCCGTGTGACGGGAGGTATCTAAGGGCCCCACCCGGTAATACAACATCACAACAAGTCTTGCAAGCAAAGTGACTAAGTGTTAGCCACGGGATCTTGTATTACGGAACGAGTAAAGAGACTTGCCGGTAACAAGATTGAACTAGGTATGGAGATACCGACGATCGAATCCCGGGCAAGTAACATACCGAAGAACAAAGGGAATAGCATACGGGATTAACTGAATCCTTGACATAGAGGTTCAACCAATAAAGATCCTCGTAGGATATGTAGGAACCAATATGGGCATCCAGGTCCTGCTATTGGTTATTGACCGTAGAGGTGTCTCGGTCATGTCTACATAGTTCTCGAACCCGCAGGGTCTGCACACTAAGGTTCGATGATGTTTCGGTAGTATAGATTTATGTATGGTGGTGAACGAAGGATTTTCAGAGTCCCATATGAGATCCCGGATGTCACGACGAGCTCCGGAATGGTCCGGAGGTAAATATTGATATATAGGAAATCATGTTTTCATCACCGGAAAAGTTTCGGGCTCATCGGTAGTGTACCGGGTAGTGCCAGGAGTAGTACCGGGGGACCAACGGAGGGGGTTGTCTCGACCCAAGGGGCCATCTGGGTGTGGGTGTTGGAAATATGCCCTAGAGGCAATAAATAAAGTGTTTATTATTATATTTCCTTGTTCATGATCATCGTTTATTATCCATGCTTATAATTGTATGATTGGAAAAACATTACATGTGTGGGTAAATACACAACACTTTGCTCTAGTGAACTAGCTCGTTGGTCAAAGATGGTCAAGGTTTTCCTAGCCATTGACATGTGATTTGATTTTGATAATGGGATCACATCATTAGAAGAATGATGTGATGGACAAGACCCAAACTACAAACGTAGCATATGATCGTGTCAGTTTATTGCTACTGTTTTCTGCATGTCAAGTATATGTTTCTATGACCATGAGATCATGCAACTCACGGACACGAAAGAGTGCCTTGTGTGTATCAAATGTTTTGCAACGTAATTGGGTGACTATAAAGGTTCTCTACAGTATCTCTGAGGGTTTTGTCTGTTGGGTTGGCCTGGATCAAGACTGAGATTTGTTACTCGTGTGACGGAGAGGTATCTCAGGGCCCATACTCGGTAATACAATATCACAATAAGCCTTGCAAGCAATGTGGACTAAGTGTTAGTCACAGGATCTTGTATACATACGAGTGAAGAAACTTGCCGGTAACGAGTTGTTGAACTAGGTATGGAGATACCGACGATCGAATCTCGGGCAAGTAACATACGAAAAACAAAGGGAACATCATACGGGATTAACTGAATCCTCGACATAAAGGTTTGACCGATAAGCTCTTCGTGGAATATGTAGGAACAATATGGATATCCAAGGTCCCACTATTGGTTATTGACCGTAGAGGTGTCTCGGTCATGTCTACATAGTTCTCGAACCCGCAGGGTCTGTACACTAAGGTTTTGTGATGTTTCGATAGTATAGGAGTTATGTATGGTGGTGACCGAAGGTTGTTCAGAGTCCTGGATGAGATCCCGGACATCACAAGTAGCTACGGAATGGTCCGGAGGGTAAATATTGATATATAGGAAGTCCTATTTTTTGGTCAGCCGGAAAGCTTTCGGGCTCATCGGTAGGTACCGGGAGTGCCTGGTAGTGTTACCGGGAGACCATCGGGAGGGGTATTTCGACCCAAGAGGCTACATGGGATGTGGTGAGGATGAATACAAGACCTTAGTGGGTTGGAGTAAGTCCCACAAAGGGCCCATGTGTCTGGGAAGAAAATCCCAAAAGGAAAAAGGTGGGAAAAAGGCAAAAGGCTAAAATATGGAAGGAGTCCTAATCCTACTAGAAGTGGAGGAGGAGGACTCCTCCCTCTTGGTTCGGCCGAAGCCTAGGGCTGGCACCTTGAGGTCCAAAGCTTCCTCCTCTCTCCTCCCTATATAATAGAGGTTTTTAGGGTTTTGGCACAAGATTTTCAGTCATGTGCTACCCCATTCCTCCAGTGCATAGTTTCTCCTCTAGATTGGATTTCTACAGTGCTTAGGCGAAGCCCTGCCGGAATAGCTCCACCACCATCGCCGGAGCGCCATCCATGCTGCCGGAGAACTCTTCTACCTCTACGCTCCTTCTTGCTGGATCAAGAAGGCGGGAGATCATCATCACGCTTTACGTCTGCTGAACGCGAGGTGCCGGCCGTTTTGGTGCTTGATCGGACGGATCGTGATTGGATCGCGGGACGCTCGTGTGATTTGGATCGCGAAGAAGTTTCGACTACACCAACCGTGTTTCTTAACGCTTCCTGCTTAGCGATCTACAAGGGTACGTAGATCCATTCTCCCTCTCGTAGGATGCTCATCACCATGGATAGGTCTTCTGTGAACGTAGGAAATTTTTGTTTTCCCGTGCGACGTTGCCCAACAGTGGCCCATCATGAGCTAGGGTCTATGTGTAGATGAGATCTCGAGTAGAACACAAAGAGTTTGTGGGCGTTGAATGCTTAGATTGCTTCCTCCCTTGGTCGTGTTGGTTCAGCAGTATTGTGGGATGAAGCGGCCTGGACCAACCTTACTCGTATGCTTACGATGAGACCGGTTCCATCCATGACGTGTAACCTCGTTGCACAAAGATGGCTGGCGCGGTGTCTGTTCCTCCTACTTTAGTTGGATCGTATTTGACAAGGCGGGGTCCTTGAGAAGGTTGAAAAGCAACTAATGTATCACCGTTGTGGTTTATGCGTAGGTGAGAATTGTTCTTGCTAGATACCCGTAGCAGCCACGTAAAACATGCCAACAACAATTAGAGGACGTCTAACTTGTTTTTGCAGGGTTGTTGTGATGTGATCTGGCCAATTACATGATGTGATATATGTGAGTATGAGATGATCATGTGTTGTATAGAATATCACGACTTGCATGTCGCTGAGTACGGCAACCGGCAGGAGCCATAGGGTTGTCCTTAATTATTGTATGGCTTATGTGTCAATCATTAAGCGCTATGTAATGCTTTACTTTATCGCTAAACGGTAGCAATTTAGCAATAGTAGTACAAGCATGATGGGCGCGGAAAACCCCGATGGCGACACGTTGATGGAGATCAAGATGATGGAGATCATGGTGTCGTGCCGGTAGGGGTGACGATGGAGATCATGTCGGTGCTTTCAAGATGGAGATCAAAAGCACAAGTTCATGGCCATATCATGTCACTTATGAGTTGCATGTGATGTTAATCCTTTTATGCACCTTTGTTTTGATTAGGAGGATGGTAGCATTATAAGGTGATCCCTCACTTAAATTTCAAGATGAATTGTGTTCTCCCCGGGTGTGCACCGTGCGAAAGTCGTCGCTGTCGAGACACCACGTGATGATCGGGGTGTGATAGACTCTATGTTCACATACAACGGGTTGCAAACCAGTGTTGCACATGCAGAACACTCGGGTTAACTTGATGAGCCTAGCATGTACAGACATGGCCTCGGAACACAAGAGACCGAAAGGGTCGAACATGAGTCATATAGTAGATATGATCAACATGGTGATGTTCACCATTGAAACCACCTCAACTCACGTGATGATCGGACTTGAGTTGGTGGATTTGGACCATGTGACACTCAGATGACCTGAGGGATGTCAATTTGAGTGGAGCTTTAGTAATTTGATTAACTAAAACTCATTATCTTGAACAATAGTCTAAGTAACCTTTGCATATTTATGTTGTAGATCAATGGCTCGCGCAAGTAGCACCCCCTGAATTTGGTGCGTTCCTAGAGAAAGCTAAGTTGAAGATGATGGAAGTAATTTGTTGACTGGGCTCGTAATCTGAGGATTATCCTCACGGCCTTCCCAGAAATCATATGTCCTTGATGCACCGCTTGGTGACCAACTAGAAGGCATGTCATCCAAAGACGTTAAGAACGCTTGGGAGGCACATTCTGGAGATACTCAATAGTTCAGTGTGCAATACTGTATGGCTTAGAACCGGGACGTCAAAGATGTTTTGAACGTCATGGAGCATATGATATGTTCCAGGAGTTGAAGTTTTATCTTTGAGAAGAATGCCCGAATCGAGAGGATGAGGACCTCCGATAAGTTCTATGCTTGCAAGATGGAGGAGAACGGGTCTATCAGTGAACATATACTTAGAATGTCTAGGTATTCGACTCGTCTAGCGGAGTTGGTAATTGCCCTTCCGCCATAGGCGATCACTGACAGAGTTCTTCAATCACTGCCACCTAGTTACAAGAGCTTTGTGATGAACTATAACATGCACGGGATGAACAAGTCAGTCGCCGAGCTTTTTGCGATGCCAAAAGTCGCTGAGTTTGAAATCCAAAAAGAACGTAAAGTGTTGATGTCAATAAAACCACTAGTTTCAAGAAGAATGGCAAGGGCAAGGGCAAGGCAAGATGGGTAAAACCAAGAAGGATGGCAAAGCAGTTGCCACTCCTGTAAAGAAACCCAAGCCAGAAACTGAGTGCTTTCATTGCAAGGGAACTTCTCACTAGAAGCGGAACTGCCCCAAGTACCTGGCTGACAAGAAGGTGGCCAACGACAAACAAGGTATATATGATATACATGTTATTGATGTGTACCTTACTAGCTCTCGTTGTAGTGCCTGGGTATTTGATACCAGTTCAGTTGCTCACATTTGCAACTCAAACAGGAACTACGGAATAGACGAAGGCTAGCAAAGGATGAAGTGACGATGCGCGTGGGAAATGGTTCCAAGGTTGATGTGATCTCCGTCGGCACGCTCTCTCTTCGATTACCATCGGGATTAGTGATGAACCTGAATAGTTGTTATTTACTGCCTGCGTTAAGCATGAACATTATATCTGGATCTTGTTTATTGCGAGATGGTTACTCATTTAAATCAGAGAATAAAGGTTGTTTCTATTTATATGAGTAATATCTTTTATGCTCATGCACCCAATGTGAGGGGTTTATTCATATTGAATCTTGATAGTGATGACACACATGTTCATAACATTGATGCCAAAAGATTGTAGAGTTGATAATGATAGTACCAATTTCTTGTGGCACTGCTGTTTAGGTCATATAGGTGTAAAACGCATGAGGAAGCTCCATGCTGATGGACTTTTGGAGTCACTTGATTTTGAATCACTTGACACATGTGAACCATGCCTCATGGGCAAGATGACTAAAATGCCGTTCTCTGGAACAATAGAACGGGCAAGTGACTTATTGGAAATCATACATACTAATGTGTGCGGTCCAATCAATGTTACAACGCGTGGTGGATATCGTTATTTTCTCAACTTCACTGATGACTTAAGTAGATATGGGTATATTTACTTAATGAAACACAAGTCTGAAACGTTTGAAAAGTTCAAGCAATTTCAGAGTGAAGTTGAGAATCATCGTACCAAGAAGATTAAATTCCTGCGATCTGATCGAGGAGGTGAATATCTGAGTTATGAGTTTGGCAGTCACTTAAGACAGTGTGGAATTGTTTCACAGTTGACACCGCCTGGAACACCAGAGCGTAATTATGTGTCCGAACGTCGTAATCGAACCTTATTAGATATGGCGTTCTATGATGTCTCTTGCTAATTTGCCACTGTCGTTTTGGGGTTATTCATTAGAGACAGCTGCATTCACTTTAAATAGGGAACCATCAAAATCCGTTGAGATGACGCCATATGAACTATGGTTTGGCAAGAGGCCAAACTTGTCGTTTCTTAAAGTTTGGGGATGTGATGCTTATGTCAAAAAGCTTCAGCCTGAAAAGCTGGAACCCAGAGCGGAGAAATGTGTCTTCATAGGATACCCGAAAGAGACAGTCGGGTATACCTTCTATCTCAGATCTGAAGGCAAAGTGTTTGTCGCCAAGAATGAAACATTTCTTGAGAAAGAGTTTCTCTCGAAAGAATTGACGTGGGAGGAAAAATACAGCTTGATGAGGTTATTGAACCTTTACTTCAACCAGAAAGTAGCGCAGCGCAGAAAGATGTTTCTGTGGAACCTACGACGATAGAAGAGGAAGTTAATGATGATGATCATGAAGCTTCGAATCAAGCTACTATTGAACCTCGTAGGTCGACAAGGGTGCGTACTACTCCTGAGTGGTACGGAAACCCTGTCTTAGAGGTCATGTTGTTGGACAACAATGAACTTACGAGCTATGGAGGAGCAGTGATGGGGCCCGGATTCCAAGAAATGGTTAGAGGCCATGAAATCTGAGATGGGATCCATGTATGAAAACAAAGTATGGACTTTGGAAGTATTACCCTGAAGGGCGAAAGGCCATTCAGAACAAATGGATCTTTATGAAGAAGACAGACGCGGACGGTAATATCACCGTCTAAAAAGCTCGACTTGTGGCAAAGGGTTTTTCACAAGTTCAAGGAGTTGACTACGATGAGACCTTCTCACCCGTAGCGATGCTTAAGTTGTCAGAATCATGTTGGCAATAGCTGCTTATTTCGACTATGAAATTTGGCAGATGGATGTCAAAACAACGTTCCTCAACGGTTTCCTTGAGGAAGAGTTGTATATGATGCAACTAGAAGGTTTTGTCGATCCATAGAATGCTGACAAAGTTTGCAAACTCCAGCGATCCATTTATGGGCTGGTGCAAGCATCTCAGAGTTGGAATAAGCGTTTTGATGAGGTGATCAAAGCGTTTGAGTTTATACAAGTTTATGGAGAGGCTTGTATTTACAAGAAAGTGAGTGGGAGCTCTATAGCATTTCTAATATTATATGTGGATGACATATTGCTGATTGGAAACAATATAGAAATGCTGGAAAGCGTGAAAGAATATTTGAACAAGATTTTTCAATGAAGAACCTAGGAGAAGCTGCTTTCATATTAGGCATTAAAATCTATAGAGATAGATCGAGACGCTTAATAACACTTTCACAGAGCACATACCTTGATAAAGTTTTGAAGAAGTTCAAAATGGATCATTCCAAGAAGGTTTTTTTACCTGTGTTACAAGGTGTGAAGTTGAGTAAGACTCAATGCCCAGTAACTGCAGAAGATAGAGAAAATATGAGTGTCATCCCCTATGCTTCGGCCATAGGCTCTACCATGTATGCAATGTTGTGCACAAGACCCGATGTCAGCCTTGCCATAAGTATGGCCGGAAGGTTTCAAAGTGATCCTGGAATGGAGCACTGGGGCAGCGTCAATAATATCCTTAAGTACCTGAAAAGGACTAAGGAAATGTTTCTCGTTTATGGAGGTGATTGAAGAGCTCGTCGTAAAGGGTTACGTCGATGCAAGCTTTGACACTAATCCGGATAACTCTAAGTCACAAACTGGATACGTATTTATTCTCAACGGGGGGGAGCGGTAAGCTGGTGCAGTTCCAAGCAAAGCATGGTAGCCGATTCTACATGCGAAGCGGGAGTACATCGCAGCCTCGGAGGCAAGCGAAGGAAGGTGTCTGGATGAAGCAGTTCATGACAGATCTTGGACTAGTGCCCAGTGCACTGAATCCAATGAACCTGTTGTGTGACAACACTAGTGCCATTGTGCTGGCCAAGGAACCAAGGTTTCACAAGAGGACTAGACACATAAAGCGATGCTCCAACTCCATCCGCGATTACATCGAGGAAAAGGACATAAATATTTGCAAAGTGCACACAGATCTGAATGTTGCAGACCCATTGACTAAACCTCTTCCAAGGGCTAAACATGATCAACACCAGAACTGCATGGGTGTTCGATTCATTACAATGTAAATCACATAGTGATGTGAACTAGATTATTGACTCTAGTGCAAGCGGGATACTATTGGAAATATGCCCTAGAGGCAATAAATAAAGTGTTTATTATTATATTTCCTTGTTCATGATGATCGTTTATTATCCATGCTATAATTGTATTCATTGGAAACACATTACATGTGTGGGTAAATAGACAACACTTTGTCCCTAGTATGCCTCTAGTGAACTAGCTCGTTGGTCAAAGATGGTCACGGTTTCCTAGCCATTGACATGTGATGTCATTTGATAATGGGATCACATCATTAGAAGAATGATGTGATGGACAAGACCCAAACTACAAACGCAGCATATGATCGTGTCAGTTTATTGCTACTGTTTTCTGCATTTCAAGTATATGTTTCTATGACCATGAGATCATGCAACTCACGGACACCGGAAGAGTGCCTTGTGTGTATCAAACGTCGCAACGTAACTGGGGTAACTATAAAGGTGCTCTATAGGTATCTCTGAGGGTGTCTGTTGGGTTGGCATGGATCAAGACTGGGATTTGTTACTCCGTGTGACGGAGAGGTATCTTAGGGCCCACTCGGTAATACAACATCACAATAAGCCTTTCAAGCAATGTGACTAAGTGTTAGTCACGGGATCTTGTATTATGGAACAAGTAAAGAAACTTGCCGGTAACGAGGTTGAACTAGGTATGGAGATACCGACGATCGAATCTTGGGCAAGTAACATACCGAAGAACAAAGGGAACATCCACTACAGGAATCTGAGAATTGCCGTCTGCTGTGGCTGACGGCAAAGGGGGAAACCCCGAACGGCAAAGGCTTTGCCGTCAGTCAGCTGATGGCAAACTGGACTGCAAAATAATATCCGGTGAAGAGCTTCTTTACCGTCAGCTTTCCTACGGCGGACGGCAAAGAGTCTTTGCCATGAGGGGGCCGACGGCAAATACACTGGGATGGCAGATCCCCAAACGGTCCCGTCAAGTGCTAACGGTCCTTTGTCGTCTGCCGTATATGGGCCGACGGCAAAGGGAGCACTGCCAGCCCTCCCCCCGCCACCTTTGTCGTCAGCCATATGGGGCTTTCCTTTGCCGTCTGCCGACCCTCCTTTGCCATCAGCCCATGTACTAGGCCGACGGCAAAGGGGCGCTCCCAGTGTGGCTCAGCCAGGCTGCTTGAGCCTTTGCCGTCTGCCCTACGGCCTTTGCCGTCGGTGGGCGGACGGCAAAGACACAAACAACCCCCCGTTATTTTTCTTCCTATTATATCCACCAATTTTCACAATAATCAGGATATATATATATATATATATTTGACAGGAATAAATTTGTTTCCGTACTCATAACCATATTAAAATAACTTTCATCCATAGTATATACATATTATTCAAGTTGCATCTGTAACAAACCATATATTACACCAGTTTCATCCATATGCATACAAAGTTTCATATATATCCATATACTACAATAGTTTCAATACAAGCTTCCGTGAAGCCAAGGTACAAGAAATCATATTCAAGCATTCCATCAATATAATCCAAGCTTCCCGTGAAGTGAATGTAATCTGCAAAATGACAAATAAGAAAGTTAGAAGAAGAAAAATAGATGAAGAAGAGAAGTATATATAGGTTATTTCAGAGAGAACTTAGCTAAGTTAGGTGGAATAGGTCATCTTGGAGCTACATAGCCTTATTATGTCATTTAGGATAGAACTTAGCTAGGTATAGGTCATTCTAGAGCTAACTTGGATAAAATATGTCATTTTGTAGCCAACTATGATTATTAAATCCATTTTGACTTTATTATGTCATTTTGGAGCTAAATTAATCATTTTAATGAGCTAACCAAGGTTCTTATGATGTTTTTTACCTAACTATGCTAATTATGTCATTTTGGAGGATAATTAGCTAAGTATGTCTTTGTTGGGGAAAATAACCTACATAGAAGAAGAAAGAGAAGAAGCAAGAAGAGAAGAAGCAAGAAGAGAAGAAGAAGGAGAAGGATAAGGAAGAGGAGAAGAAGAAGAAAAGAAGAAGGTCAAGAATAAGGAGAAGAAGGAGAAGGAGCTTCTCTCCTCCTTCTCCTTCTTCTCCTTCTTCTTCCTCCTTCTCCTTCTCCTTCTTCTTCTCTTCTTCTCTTCTTCTTCCTTCTTTTCATTTTTCCTCTTTTCTTCTCCTCTTGTCCCCTTCTTCGGGCTAAATTAGCTAATTATGCCTTTTTGGAGCTAATTATGTCATTTTGGAGGATAATTAGCTAAGTATAGGTCATTTTTTTTATTAAATAGGCCATTTTGGAGCAAACTAAGCTAATTATGTCATTTTGTTGGATAATTAGCCAATTTAGTCTTTTTTGGATGAGTCTAAGCTACGTAGAAGTAGAGAAGAGAAGAAGCAAGAAGAGAAGAAGAAGAAGTAAAAGAAGAAGGAGGAGGACGAGGAGAAGGAGAAGGAGAAGGAAGAGAAGAATAAGAAAAGAAGAAGGACAAGAAGAAGGAGAAGAAGCTTCTCTCCTCCTTCTTCTCCTTCTTCTCCTTCTTCTTCCTCCTTCTCCTTCTCCTTATTCTTCTCTTCTTCTTCTTCTTCCTTTTTTCATTTCTCCTCTTTCTTCTCCTCTTGTCCTCTTCTTCGGGCTTCATTAGCTAATTATGCCTTTTTGGAGCTAATTATTTCATTTTGGAGGATAAATAGCTAAGTATAGGTCATTTATTATTAAATAGGCCATTTTGGAGCTAATTAAGCTAATTTTGTCATTTAGGTCGAAGCCAAGTTTAGTATAGGCCATTCTAGAGCTAACTTGGGTAAAATATGTCATTTTGGAGCCAACTATGATTATTAAATCCATTTTGACCTTATTATGTCATTTTGGAGCTAAATTAGTCATTGTAATGAGTTAACCAAGGTTCTTATGATGTTTTAACCTAACTATGCTCATTATGTCATTTTGGAGGATAATTAGCTAAGTATGTCTTTGTTGGGGAAAATAACCTACGTAGAAGAAGAAAGATAACAAGCAAGCAGAGTAGAAGCAAGAAGAGAATAAGCAAGAAGATAAGAAGAAGGAGAAGGAGAAGGAAGAGGACAAGAATAAGAAAAGAAGAAGGTCAAGAATAAGGAGAATAAGGAGAAGAAGAAGGAGAAGGTGCTTCTCTCCTCCTTCTCCTTCTTCTCCTTCTTCTTCCTCCTTCTCCTTCTCCTTCTTCTTCTCTTCTTCTTCTTATTCCTTCTTTTCATTTTTCCTCTTTGTTCTCCTCTTGTCCCCTTATTCGGGCTAAATTAGCTAATTATGCCTTTTTGGAGCTAATTATGTCATTTTGGAGGATAATTAGCTAAGTATAGGTCATTTTTTATTAAATAGGCCATTTTGGAGCTAACTAAGCTAATTATGTCATTTTGTTGGATAATTAGCCAATTTTGTCTTGTTGGATGAGTCTAAGCTACATAGAAGTAGAGAAAGAAAAGAAGCAAGAAGAGAAGAAGAAGGAGAAGTAAAAGAAGAAGGAGGAGGAGGAGGAGAAGGAGAAGGAGAACGAAGAGGAGGAGAAGAAGAAAATAAGAAGGACAAGAAGAAGAAGAAGAAGAAGAAGCTTCTCTCCTCCTTCTTCTCCTTCTTCTCCTTCTTCTTCCTCCTTCTCCTTCTCCTTCTTCTTCTCTTCTTCTTCTTCTTCCTTTTTTTCATTTCTCCTCTTTCTTCTACTCTTGTCCTCTTCTTCGGGCTTAATTAGCTAATTATGCCTTTTTGGAGCTAATTATTTCATTTCGGACGATAAATAGCTAAGTATAGGTTATTTATTATTAAATAGGCCATTTTGGAGCTAACTAAGCTAATTCTGTCATTTAGGTCGAAGCCAAGCTAAGTATAGGCCATTCTAGAGCTAACTTGGGTAAAATATGTCATTTTGGAGCCAACTATGATTATTCAATCCATTTCGACCTTATTATGTCATTTTGGAGCTAAATTAGTCATTTTAATGAGCTAACCAAGGTTCGTATGATGTTTTAACCTAACTATGCTAATTATGTCATTTTGGAGGATAATTAGCTAAGTATGTCTTTGTTGGGCAAAATAACCTACGTAGAAGAAGAAAGAGAAGAAGGAAGAAGAGAAGAAGCAAGAAGAGAAGAAGCAAGAAGAGAAGAAGAAGGAGAAGGAGAAGGAAGAGGAGAAGAAGAAGAAAAGAAGAAGGTCAAGAATAAGGAGAAGAAGGAGAAGAAGAAGGAGAAGGAGCTTCTCTCCTCCTTCTCCTTCTTCTCCTTCTTCTTCCTCCTTCTCCTTCTCCTTCTTCTTCTCTTCTTTTTCTTCTTCCTTCTTTTCATTTTTCCTCTTTCTTCTCCTCTTATCCCCTTCTTCGGGCTAAATTAGCTAATTATGCCTTTTTGGAGCTAATTATGTCATTTTGGAGGATAATTAGTTAAGTATAGGTCATTTTTTATTACGTAGGCCATTTTGGAGCGAACTAAGCTAATTATGTCATTTTGTTGGATAATTAGCCAATCTCGTCTTTTTTGGATGAGTCTAAGCTACGTAGAAGTAGAGAAAGAGAAGAACCAAGAAGAGAAGAAGAAGGAGAAGTAAAAGAAGAAGGAGGAGGAGGAGGAGAAGGAGAAGGAGAAGGAAGAGGAGAAGAAGAAGAAAAGAAGAAGGACAAGAAGAAGGAGAAGAAGCTTCTCTCCTCCTTCTTCTCCTCCTTCTCCTTCTTCCTCCTTATTCTTCTCTTCTTCTTCTTCTTCCTTTTTTTCATTTCTCCTCTTTCTTCTCCTCTTGTCCTCTTCTTCGGGCTTAATTAGCTAATTATGCCTTTTGGAGCTAATTATTTCATTTTGGAGGATAAATAGCTAAGTATTGGTCATTTATTATTAAATAGGCCATTTTGGAGCTAACTAAGCTAATTCTGTCATTTAGGTCGAAGCCAAGCTAAGTATAGGCCATTCTAGAGGTAACTTGGGTAAAATATGTCATTTTGGAGCCAACTATGATTATTAAATCCATTTCGACCTTATTATGTCATTGTGGAGCTAAATTAGTCATTTTAATGAGCTAACCAAGGTTCGTATGATGTTTTAACCTAACTATGCTAATTATGTCATTTTGGAGGATAATTAGCTAAGTATGTCTTTGTTGGGGAAAATAACCTACGTAGAAGAAGAAAGAGAAGAAGCAAGAAGAGAAGAAGCAAGAAGAGAAGAAGAAGGAGAAGGAGAAGGAAGAGGAGAAGAAGAAGAAAATAAGAAGGTCAAGAATAAGGAGAAGAAGGAGAAGAAGAAGGAGAAGGAGCTTCTCTCCTCCTTCTCCTTCTTCTCCTTCTTCTTCCTCCTTCTCCTTCTCCTTCTTCTTCTCTTCTTTTTCTTCTTCCTTCTTTTCATTTTTCCTCTTTCTTCTCCTCTTATCCCCTTCTTCGGGCTAAATTAGCTAATTATGCCTTTTTGGAGCTAATTATGTCATTTTGGAGGATAATTAGTTAAGTATAGGTCATTTTTTATTACGTAGGCCATTTTGGAGCGAACTAAGCTAATTATGTCATTTTGTTGGATAATTAGCCAATCTCGTCTTTTTTGGATGAGTCTAAGCTACGTAGAAGTAGAGAAAGAGAAGAACCAAGAAGAGAAGAAGAAGGAGAACTAAAAGAAGAAGGAGGAGGAGGAGGAGAAGGAGAAGGAGAAGGAAGAGGAGAAGAAGAAGAAAAGAAGAAGGACAAGAAGAAGGAGAAGAAGCTTCTCTCCTCCTTCTTCTCCTCCTTCTCCTTCTTCCTCCTTATTCTTCTCTTCTTCTTCTTCTTCCTTTTTTTCATTTCTCCTCTTTCTTCTCCTCTTGTCCTCTTCTTCGGGCTTAATTAGCTAATTATGCCTTTTGGAGCTAATTATTTCATTTTGGAGGATAAATAGCTAAGTATTGGTCATTTATTATTAAATAGGCCATTTTGGAGCTAACTAAGCTAATTCTGTCATTTAGGTCGAAGCCAAGCTAAGTATAGGCCATTCTAGAGGTAACTTGGGTAAAATATGTCATTTTGGAGCCAACTATGATTATTAAATCCATTTTGACCTTATTATGTCATTTTGGAGCTAAATTAGTCATTGTAATGAGCTAACCAAGGTTCTTATGATGTTTTAACCTAACTATTCTAATTATGTCATTTTGGAGGATAATTAGCTAAGTATGTCTTTGTTGGGGGAAAATAACCTACGTACAAGAAGAAAGAGAAGAATCAAGAAGAGAAGAAGCAAGAAGAGAAGAAGAAGGAGAAGGAGAAGGAAGAGGAGAAGAAGAAGAAAAGAAGAAGGTCAAGAATAAGGAGAAGAAGGAGAAGAAGAAGGAGAAGGAGCTTCTCTCCTCCTTCTCCTTCTTCTCCTTCTTCTTCCTCCTTCTCCTTCTCCTTCTTCTTGTCTTCTTCTTCTTCTTCCTTCTTTTCATTTTTCCTCTTTCTTCTCCTCTTGTCCCCTTCTTCGGGCTAAATTAGCTAATTATGCCTTTTTGGAGCTAATTATGTCATTTTGGAGGATAATTAGCTAAGTATAGGTCATTTTTTATTAAATAGGCCATTTTGGATCTAACTAAGCTAATTATGTCATTTTTTTGGATAATTAGCCAATTTCATCTTTTTTGGATGGGTCTAAGCTACGTAGAATGAGAGAAAGAGAAGAACCAAGAAGAGAAGAAGAAGGAGAAGTAAAAGAAGAAGGAGGAGGAGGAGGAGAAGGAGAAGGAGAAGGAAGTGGAGAAGAAGAAGA
This sequence comes from Hordeum marinum, assembly GCA_022496015.1. Taxonomy (NCBI): domain Eukaryota; kingdom Viridiplantae; phylum Streptophyta; class Magnoliopsida; order Poales; family Poaceae; genus Hordeum; species Hordeum marinum. The sequence continues at coordinate 23,307 of JAAAWK010000893.1, forward strand.
AAATAAGAAGGACAATAAGAAGTAGAAGAAGCTTCTCTCCTCCTTCTTCTCCTTCTTCTTCCTCCTTCTCCTTCTCCTTATTCTTCCGTTCTTCTTCTTCTTCCTTTTTTTCATTTCTCCTCTTTCTTCTCCTCTTGTCCTCTTCTTCGGGCTTAATTAGCTAATTATGCATTTTTGGAGCTAATTATTTAATTTTGGAGGATAAATAGCTAAGTATAGGTTATTTATTATTAAATAGGCCATTTTGGAGCTAACTAAGCTAATTCTGTCATTTAGGTCGAAGCCAAGCTAAGTATAGGCCATTATAGAGGTAACTTGGGTAAAATATGTCATTTTGGAGCCAACTATGATTATTAAATCCATTTTGACCTTATTATGTCATTTTGGAGCTAAATTAGTCATTGTAATTAGCTAACCAAGGTTCTGATGATGTTTTAACGTAACTATTCTAATTATGTCATTTTCGAGGATAATTAGCTAAGTATGTCTTTGTTGGGGGAAAATAACCTACGTAGAAGAAGAAAGAGAAGAAGCAAGAAGAGAATAAGCAAGAAGAGAAGCAAGAATAGAAGAAGAAGGAGAAGGAGAAGGAAGAGGAGAAGAAGAAGAAAATAAGAAGGTCAAGAATAAGGAGAAGAAGGAGAAGGAGCTTCTCTCCTCCTTCTCCTTCTTGTCCTTCTTCTTGCTCCTTCTCCTTCTCCTTCTTCTTCTCTTCTTCTTCTTCTTCCTTCTTTTCATTTTTTCCTCTTTCTTCTCCTCTTGTCCCCTACTTCGGGCTAAATTAGCTAATTATGCCTTTTTGGAGCTAATTATGTCATTTTGGAGGATAATTAGCTAAGTATAGGTCATTTTTTATTAAATAGGCCATTTTGGAGCTAACTAAGCTAATTATGTCATTTTGTTGTATAATTAGCCAATTTAGTCTTTTTTGGATGAGTCTAAGCTACGTAGAAGTAGAGAAAGAGAAGAAGCAAGAAGAGAAGAAGAAGGAGAAGTAAAAGAAGAAGGAGGAGGAGGAGGAGAAGGAGAAGGAGAAGGAATAGGAGAAGAAGAAGAAAAGAAGAAGGACAAGAAGAAGGAGAAGAAGCTTCTCTCCTCCTTCTTCTCCTTCTTCTCCTTCTTCTTCCTCCTTCTCCTTCTCCTTATTCTTCTCTTCTTCTTCTTCTTCCTTTTTTTCATTTCTCCTCTTTCTTCTCCTCTTGTCCTCTTCTTCGGGCTTAATTAGCTAATTATGCCTTTTTGGAGCTAATTATTTCATTTTGGAGGATAAATAGCCGAGTATAGGTCATTTATTATTAAATAGGCCATTTTGGAGCTAACTAAGCTAATTCTGTCATTTAGGTCGAAGCCACGCTAAGTATAGGCCATTCTAGAGCTAACTTGGGTAAAATATGTCATTTTGGAGCCAACTATGATTATTAAATCCATTTTAACCTTATTATGTCATTTTGGAGCTAAATTAGTCATTGTAATGAGCTAACCAAGGTTCTTATGATGTTTTAACCTAACTATGTTCATTATGTCATTTTGGAGCATAATTAGCTAAGTATGTCTTTGTTGGGGAAAATAACCTACATAGAAGAAGAAAGAGAAGAAGCAATAAGAGAAGAAGCAAGAAGAGAAGAAGCAAGAAGAGAATAAGCAAGAAGAGAAGAAGAAGGAGAAGGAGAAGGAAGAGGAGAAGAAGAAGAAAAGAAGAAGGTCAAGAATAAGGAGAAGAAGGAGAAGGAGCTTCTCTCCTCCTTCTCCTTCTTCTCCTGCTTCTTCCTCCTTCTCCTTCTTCTTCTTATTCTTCTCTTCTTCTTCTTCCTTCTTTTCATTTTTCCTCTTTCTTCTCCTCTTGTCCCCTTCTTCGGGCTAAATTAGCTAATTATGCCTTTTTGGAGCTAATTATGTCATTTTGGAGGATAATTAGCTAAGTATAGGTCATTTTTTATTAAATATGCCATTTTGGAGCTTACTAAGCTCATTTTGTTGGATAATTAGCGAATTTCGTCTTTTTTGGATGATTCTAAGCTACGTAGAAGTAGAGAAAGAGAAGAAGCAAGAAGAGAAGAAGAACGAGAAGTAAAAGAAGAAGGAGGAGGAGGAGGAGAAGGAGAAGGAGAAGGGAGAGGAGAAGAAGAAGAAAAGAAGAAGGACAAGAAGAAGGAGAAGAATCTTCTCTCCTCCTTCTTCTCCTTCTTCTTCCTCCTTCTCCTTCTCCTTCTTCTTCTCTTCTTCTTCTTCTTCTTCCTTTTTTTCATTTCTCCTCCTTCTTCTCCTCTTGTCCTCTTCTTCGGGCTTAATTAGCTAATTATGCCTTTTTGGAGCTGATTATTTCATTTTGGAGGATAAATAGCTAAGTATAGGTCATTTATTATTAAATAGGCCATTTTGGAGCTAACTAAGCTAATTTTGTCATTTAGGTCGAAGCCAAGCTAAGTATAGGCCATTCTAGAGCTAAATTGGGTAAAATATGTCATTTTGGAGCCAACTATGATTATTAAATCCATTTTGACCTTATTATGTCATTTTCGAGCTAAATTAGTCATTGTAATAAGCTAACCAAGGTTATTATGATGTTTTAACCTAACTATGCTAATTATGTCATTTTGGAGGATAGTTAGCTAAGTATCTCTTTGTTGGGGAAAATAACCTACGTAGAAGAAGAAAGAGAAGAAGAAGAAAGAAGATAAGAAGCAAGAAGAGAAGAAGAAAGAAGAGAAGAAGAAGGAGAAGGAGAAGGAAGAGGAGAAGAAGAAGAAAAGAAGAAGGTCAAGAATAAGGAGAAGAAGGAGAAGGAGCTTCTCCCCTCCTTATCCTTCTTCTCCTTCTTCTTCCTCCTTCTCCTTCTCCTTATTCTTCTCTTCTTCTTATTCTTCTTCCTTCTTTTCATTTTTCCTCTTTCTTCTCCTCTTGCCCCCTTCTTCGGGCTAAATTAGCTAATTATGCCTTTTTGGAGCTAATTATGTCATTTTGGAGGATAATTAGCTAAGTATAGGTCATTTTTTATTAATAGGCCATTTTGGAGCTAACTAAGCTAATTATGTCATTTTGTTGGATAATTAGCCAACTTAGTCTTTTTTGGATGAGTCTAAGCTACGTAGAAGTAGAGAAAGAGAAGAAGCAAGAAGAGAAGAAGAAGGAGAAGTAAAAGAAGGAGGAGGGAGTAGGAGGAGGAGAAGGAGAAGGAGAAGGAAGAGGAGAAGAAGAAGAAAAGAAGAAGGACAAGAAGAAGGAGAATAAGCTTCTCTCCTCCTTCTTCTCCTTCTTCTCCTTCTTCTTCCTCCTTCTCCTTCTCCTTCTTCTTCTCTTCTTCTTCTATTCTTCTTCTTCTTACTTTTTTTCATTTTTCCTCTTTCTTCTCCTCCTTATACTTCTTCTCCTCCTTCTCACCAAACATACCATTATCGTCATCATGATGGTGAACCACGGTGGCTCTGGCTTGTTTCACCTGGAGAAGGCTGCCCTGGAGAACGCTCCACTGTAGAAGGGTCGTGCGATGCGTTTCTAGTATGGGCCATCGCATACATGTCATACATTTGTGGCACCTCGGTCTTATTTAGATGCGCCTAAAAGAGAGAGAGAGAGAGAGAGGAAAATTGTATTAGTAAAGGGCTCAAGATAGCATTAAGAATGAATTGCATGAGGCATGAGGCAAACCACATACCCAGTTCTTGCCAAATTGGACTAAGTTGACGCTCCCTTGATGGTGTGGCACACCAACCATTTTTCCACGCCTCTCCTTGGCATGTTTGTGGCTGGCCTCCCACGTTTCGGAGCACCACTGATCCACCAAGGCCTCCCAACAATCCAACTTATCCACACACCATCTTGGGGGCACCTAAGTTAATAAAGAGAAATTTGAGCGCGTAAGAACCAAATCAAGGAAACTAACTACAAAGCTTTAATAATATGTAATTACCTTCATGTAATGCTCCTTCTCCATCTTAGAATCGCGGCACTTCGCCTTGTCCTTCCTAATACGCCGCGAGGCATAGTAATCTCGAACAGCCTGCACCCGAGCCTCGTGCCGAAAGTTTTGAAGTAGGCGGCGACATTGGGTATCGATAACCTTTGCCGCGTCCTCCTCGTATCCCTCCTCACACCTGTAGTAGGTCTGCAAACGAGATAACACCGATTAGTACAATAACTAGCTACGGTTGATTTATAATTGTGTAAAGGAGAAATTACCCAGAACTGTCGGATCACCATGTCGGCCCTCGTGTGGCACAAAACACCGTCGATCTCCACCTCAGGGATAAAGCCACGCAACATCACCGACATTACAAGCTCAATCCATATGTGCCAATCATGACTCTTGAGACCAAATATTTTCAATTTCTCAAGACTCGCTCCCCTCTTTAGATTCGCAGCATACCCATCGGGGAACATCAACTGCATTTTCACCCACAATAGCATTTCCCTCATAGCTGGCCTTTGAAGATTGAACCATGCCTTTGGCTTCGCTATGCTGTGCTTTCCTTTCCGTTGTCGCAAGTTTTGTAACGGTCTATCACATAGAGCCTCCGGGTCGATTCTAGCCTTAGGATTATCTTTTGACTTCCCCTCTATGCCGAACAATGTACCAAAAATGGCCTACGCAATATTCTTTTCAGTGTGCATCATGTCGATGTTGTGTGGGCAAAGGAGGGTCTTTAAACTAAGGCAGATCCCACAAACATGACTTGTGAGTCCAGGCGTGTTCTGTATTATACCCTTTGAAATACCCTGGACGTTTAGGATCCGGCTCGAGAGCGTTTATCTGATCCAGGATCTGTTGGCCTGTCAACGCAGCTGGTGCAGTGTTTTTGCCAACTCTACCTTTGATGAAATTCTTCTTGTCTTTTCTGAACTTATGGTCAGGATCCAGGAATTGTCTATGCATGTCGAAGCAAGAATACTTGCGACCAGCCTGCAGCCAACGGAACTGAAGAGCTGCCTTGCATGTGATGCACGGGAACCTTCCATGCACACACCAGCCAGAGAATAGCGCATACGCCGGATAATCATGCGTCGAGTACATGTACCACACATGCATTTTGAAATTTGTTTTGGTAGCAGCATCGTAGGTCTTGAACCCATTATCCCAGGCTTCTTGCAACTCATCCTTAAGCGCCTGCATGTACACATTCATATTCTTCCCCAGATAGATGGGCCCTGGAATTATCAACGTCAGGAAAATGTTCTTTCTTTTCATAATCACTCTGGGTGGGAAATTGAGTGGAATGACAAATATAGGCCAACAACTGTATTGTGTTGCCGTCATACCATACACATTGAACCCATCCGTGCTGATGGAAACTCTTGGATGCCTTGGATCTTCCGATTTATCCTTATGTAATGCATCGAAGTGCCTCCACGCAAAACCATCTGAAGTGTGTACCAACATCTTGTTTCCATCCGCATCTAGTTCGGTTCTTTTGCCCAATTTGTGCCATGTCATCTGTCTGGCCGTCTCTTCGACCATGAAAAGACGTTGAAGTCTTGGTACGATTGGCAGATACCGAAGAACACTAATGGGGATTTTGGTCTGATTCTTCTCACCCATACAATTGTCTACCACAATATACCTGGAAGAATTGCAAATGGGTCAATAGTTCAAGGCCGCATACTCAAGCCTAAATAAGGAACATCCATTCTCACAGGCATGTATCTTCTCATAGGGCATCTTAAGTACACGGAGGATTTTCTCTTACTGGTACAGGTTTGCAGGCAGTACATGGCCTTCGGCTAGAAAGCGTCCAAATATCGTCATCATCGCGTCGTAGCATTCTCTGCCTAGGTTGAATTGAGCCTTCAGAGCCATTACTTGCGTGATGGCATCCAGCTGACAAAGCTCAGTCTGCTCGTGGAGAGGACGTTTTGAAGACTCCAACATTTCATAGAAGGCCTTTGCAGATTCCTCCATCTCATCGTCTGAATCTCGAGCACCATCAAAGTCTTGCACCATGTCTTCGATCCCCGTACCATTCTCGTCGGTGCGACGACGAATCACCTCAGCTCTGGCACATTGGTCAGACTCACCATGAAAAGTCCAAACCGTATAATTAGGCGTAAAACCCCACTTCTGCAGGTGTTTACCCATTTCAAACTCTGTTTGCTTTTTCCAGTTATCACAGTTGGGACAGGGGCACCATGTTTTTTGTTGGCCATTTGCAAATGCAGCTCTCACAAACCCCCTGGTTTTTGTTAACCATTCATTGGTCATGTCTTTCTGAATAGGGTGACCAATGTACATCCAAGCACGATCACTCATGTTGCCTAGCTACCTATGGGCGCGAAAGAAATAAATTAATATATAATTCATCACCTATATTCATCTGCTAATCAAGTTTGTCAGTTTTATGACGTCCATGCAACCTACACGCTAATAGGTAAAGATAGGTCCTAATCCCACCTGAGTATGTGTAGATTGGGTTCGTTTTCCCATGCTCTGCTCCAGATGCGATGCAGAATTTCGGCAGCACCTCCCCGCTGTTCTCCTGATACACGTCTCGGCAATAAGCAGAGAGGATGTGTACCCGGAGAACAACAGGGAGGCACTGACGAAATTCCGCATCAGATCCGGAGCACAGCATACGGGAAAACGAACCCAATCTACACATACTCGGGTTGTCCATGGATAACGTTGGACAATTCGAAAGGATAGCGGTTATAAATATGCAAAGACATGCAAATTTATAGATGTCGCCCTTTCGAACGGGAGACGCATACTGGTCACGCATACTCATGATTGAAGAAACCTATAGCTAGCAAGATTCATCGGCACGAATACCGGAACAGAGCAAATTAAGGGGGTAGGAGGAGAAGTCATTTGTGCTCACAAACAAACGCAGGGGCGGAGCTCGTGGAGGTCGTCGAACAACTGCACATTGAAATTCACCCGATCAACACAAATATGATTTTTTTATAATTAACATAATCGGAAAATATGTGACCTAACTCATAATTTACAAAAGTACGACCCCGTCGGCTTAGTGGCATCGATGTCGGTGGTGTCGGGTGTCGGTGGCATCGATGGTCGATGGTGTCGGGTGTCGGTGGTTTCGGGGGTCGGGGGTTAGTTGTGTCGATGGTCGGGGGGTCAGTGTCGTCGGGGGTCGAGGGTCACTGGCGTTGGGGGTCGGGGGTCGAGGGTTGGGGGTCAGTGGCGTCGGGGGTCGGGGGTCGAGGGTGAGTGGCGTCGGGGGTCGGGGATCGAGGGTCAGTGGCGTCGGGGGTCGGCAGTCGGGTGTCAGTGGCGTCGGAGGTCGAGGGTCGAGGGTCAGGGCTTGGTGGCGTCGGTAGTCGGGTGTCGGTGTCATTGGGGGTCGAGGGTCACTGGCGTCGGGGGTGGGGGGTCTTTTTGGTCAACAAGATCCCGAAGAGGTGTCGGGGGCCGGGGGTTGGGGGTCAGTGGCGTCGGGGGTCGAGGGTAGGGGGTCGGGGGTCGAGGGTCGAGGGTCAGTGGCGTCGGGGGTCGGGGGTCGAGGGTCAGTGCCATCGGGGGTCGAGGGTCAGTGGCGTCGGGGGTCGGGGGTCAGTGTCGTCCGGGATCGGGGGTCAGTGCCGTCGGGGGCCGGTGGTCGGGGGTAAGTGGCATCGGGGGTCGGCCACTACTTATTCTACTTTTTCTTCTTCTCCTTCATCTTCTTCTTCCTCCTCCTACTTATTCTTCCTAGCACTAAACCTAGCACTAACCTAATCTTATCAACACTAAACCTAGCACTAAACTACATACATAATATAATCTAACAATTAAACAACAAAAAGGAAGAAAACAAAACAAAAACAAAAATAAATAAAAACATACCTGAGGGCGCTGGGGTACCGGGGTGGCAGGGTGCGAAGGAGGGCGGGCGGCCGGAGGGAGCACGTGGGAGGGGGCGGCGACCGAGAGGGGGTGGGAGGAGGGAGGCGGCCGGGAGGGAGGTGGGAGGAGAGAGGCGGCCGGGAGGGAGGCGGGAGGAGGGCGGCAGCCAGGAGGGCGGTGGGAGGGGGGCGTCGGCCGGAGGGGGCGGCGCGGCGGCGAGCGGGAGGGGGAGGGGCGGCGCGGCGGCGAGCGAGAAGGGGAGGGGCGGCGAGGCGGCGAGCGGGAGGGGGAGGGGCGGCGCGGCGGCTTGCGGGAGGGTGAGGGGCGGCGCGGCGGCGAGCTGGAAGGGGAGGGGCGGCGCGGCAGCAAGCAGGAAGGGGAGGGGCGGCGCGGCGGCGAGTGGGAGGGGAAGGGCGGCGCGGTAGCGAGTGGGAGGCGGAGGGGCGGCGCGGCGCGGCAGCGAGTGGGAAGGGGCGGGAGAGAGTGAGGGAGGGAGAGGGTGAGAGAGGGGTGTAACGGCTGTTAGTAGGGCCGGGTCTTTGCCGTCTGCCCCCCGACGGCAAAGAGGGATAGGGCAGACGGCAAAGGCGTCCCGGACGGCAAAGACCCCCCCACTTGTACCTGGCAAGGGCCAAGGCCCGGTGGGGCCCACCTTAGCTCTTTGCCGTCTGCCCAGGCCTTCTTTGCCGTGAGTGGGAAGACGGCAAAGAGCTGGCACATGGCAAAAACACTGTTTGCCATGTGCAAGTTCTTTGCCGTCTGCTTTGGGACAACAGACGGCAAAGAGCATCTTTGTCATGTATCAGCAGACGGCAAAGGCCTGGCACATGGCAAATAACTGAATTCCAGTAGTGATCATACGGGATTAACCGAATCCTTGACATATAGGTTCGACCGATAAAGATCTTGGTAGAATATGTAGGAACTAATATGGACATCCAGGTCCCGCTATTGGTTATCGACCGTAGAGGTGTCTCGGTCATCTCTACATAGTTCTCGAACGAGCAGGGTCTGCACACTTAAGGTTTGGTGACGTTTTGATAGTACAGAGTGATGTATGGTGATGACCGAAGGTTGTTCGGAGTCCCGTATGAGATCCCGGACATTACGAGGAGCTCCGGAATGGTCCGGAGGTAAATATTGATATATAGGAAGTCCTATTTTGGTCGCCAGAAAGGTTTCGGGCTCATCGGTAGTGTACCGGGAGTGCCCGTAGTGTACCGGGAGACCATCGGGAGAGGTATTTCGACCCAAGAGGCTACATGGGCTGTGGGAGGATGAATAGCAGCCCTTAGTGGGCTGGAGGAAGTCCCACAAAGGGCCCATGCGGCTGGGAAGAAAAGCCCAAAAGGAAAAAGGTGGAAAGGGGCACAAAGGCTAAGATAAGGAAGGAGTCCTAATCCTACTAGGAGTGGAGGAGGAGGACTCCTCCCTCTTGGTTTGGCCGAAGCCTAGGGCTGGCTCCTTGAGGGCCAACCTCCTCCTCCTCTCCTCCTATATATACTAGAGTTTTTTAGGGTTTTGGCACAAGATTTTCAGCCATGTGCTACCCGTTCCTCCAGTGCATAGTTTCTCCTCCAGATCGGATTTCTGCAGTGCATAGGCGAAGCCCTGCCGGAATAGCTCCACCACCATCGCCGGAGCACCGTCACGCTGCCGGAGAACTCTTCTACATCTCCGCTCCCTCTTGCTGGATCAAGAAGGCGGAGATCGTCATCAAGCTGTACGTGTGCTGAACACGGAGGTCTCGTCCGTTCGGTGCTTGATCAGAACGGATCGTGATTGGATCGCGAGACGCTCGGCGATTTGGATCGCGAAGACGTTCGACTACACCAACCGCGTTTCTTAACGCTTCCCGCTTAGCGATCTACAAGGGTACGTAGATCCACTCTCCCTCTCGTAGATGCTCATCACCATGGATAGGTCTTGTGTGAACGTAGGAATTTTTTTTGTTTCCCATGCGACGTTCCCCAACAGTGGGAGGAGGCAAACCACGCCCTGGTGGGCTGGCTGAAGCCCCCACTAAAGTCCCATGCGACTGGGGTTGAGAAACCCAAAGGTGGAAGAGGTGGAAAGTGTTTCCAAGTGGAGAGGAGGAATCCTACTCCTAGTAGGATTGGAGTAGGACTCCACCTCAAATTTCGGCCAAACCTTGAGGGTTTGAGGCTGCCTCCTCCCCTCCCTCCCTCCTAAATATACTAGAGGATTTGGAGGGGAACCCTAACCCTAATTGCCACGTGATGCCCTCTTCTTCCTCTAGATTTTTTTCTCCTCTAGATTAGTTCTGCGGTACATAGGAGAAGCCCTACACGATTAGTTCACCACCACCGCCACCATGCTGGATCAAGAAGGCGGAAATCGTCATCGAGCTGTACGTGTGCTGAATGCGGAGGTTGTTGGAAATATGCCCTAGAGGCAATAATAAATTAGTTATTATCATATTTCCTTGTTCATGATAATCGTTTATTATCCATGCTATAATTGTATTGATCGGAGACTTAAATGCATGTGTGGATACATAGACAAAAACCATGTCCCTAGTATGCCTCTAATGGACTAGCTCGTTGATCAAAGTATGGTTAAGGTTTCCTAGCCATGGACATGAGATGTCATTTGATAACGGGATCACATCATTAGGAGAATGATGTGATGGATAAGACCCAAACTACAAACATAGCATATGATCGTGTCAGTTTATTGCTACTGTTTTCTGCATGTCAAGTATATGTTCCTATGACCATGAGATCATGCAACTCACGGATATCGGAGGAGTGCCTTGTGTGTATCAAACGTCGCAACGTAACTGGGTGACTATAAAGGTGCTCTACAGGTATCTCCGATGGTGTCTGTTGAGTTGGCATGGATCGAGACTGGGATTTGTTACTCCGTGTGACGGAGTGGTATCTCAGGGCCCACTCGGTAATACAACATCACAATGAGCCTTGCAAGCAATGTGACTAATTTTTAGTTGCGGGATCTTGTATTATGGAATGAGTAAAGAGACTTGCCGGTAACGAGGTTGAACTAGGTATGGAGATACCGACGATCGAATCTCGGGCAAGTAACATACCGAAGAACAAAGGGAACGTTATACGGGATTAACTGAATCCTTGACATAGAGGTTCGACCAATAAAGATCTTCGTAGAATATGTAGGAACCAATGTGGACGTCCAGGTCCCGCCATTGGTTATTGACTGTAGAGGTGTCTCGGTCATGTCTACATAGTTCTCGAACCCGCAGGGTCTGCACACTTAAGGTTCGGTGACGTTTCGGTAGTGTAGAGTTATGTATGGTGGTGACCGAAGGTTGTTCGGAGTCCCGGATGAGATCCCGGACATCACGAGGAGCTCCGGAATGGTCCGGAGGTAAAGATTCATATATAGGAAGTCCCAGTTTGGTTTCCGGAAAAGTTTCGGGCTCATCGGTAGTGTACCGGGAGTATCGGTAGTGTACCGGGAGTGCCGGTAGTGTACCGGGAGACCTCCGGGAGGGGTACTTCGACCCCAAGAGGTCCATGGTCTGTGGGATAATAATAACCAGCCCTTAGTGGGCTGGGAAAACAGCCACAAAGGCCCATGGCGCAGGAGAGAAAGTCCTAAAGCAAAAAGTGGAAAATCAGCCAATAGGAGGCAATCCTACTCCAACTAGGATTGGAGATGAAGTAGGATTGCTCCCACCTCCTATTTCGGCCGACCCAAAGGCCTTGGCTACCTCTCCTCTCCTCTCCTCCTATATATACTAGTGGATTGGGTGGTTTTTGGACAGAATTTCCGGCCACGTGCTACCCGTTCCACCGGTGCATAGTTTCTCCTCTAGATCGGTTTTTCTGCAGCGCTTAGGCGAAGCCCTGCCGGAATTGCTCCACCACCATCACCGGAGCGCCGTCACGCTGCCGGTGAACTCTCTCTCCTCTCCACCTCCTCTTGCTGGATCAAGACGGTGGAGATCGTCATCAAGCTGCACGTGTGCTGAACGCGGAGGTGCCGTCCGTTCGGCGCTAGATCGGAAGGACCGTGATCGAGATCACGAGACGGGTCGTGATGAGATCGCGGAACGGATCGTGATGAGTTCGCGGGACAGATCATGATGAAGATCGTGAGACGGATTGTGATGAGATCACGGGACGGATCGTGATGAGTTCACGGGACGGATCGTGATTGGATCGCGGGACGGATCGTGATGAGATTGCGGGACGCTCGGCGATTTGGATCGCGAAGATGTTCGACTACACCAACCACGTTTCTTAACGCTTCCCGCTTAGCGATCTACAAGGGTACGTAGATCCACTCTCCCTCTCGTAGATGCTCATCACCATGGATAGGTTTGCGTGTGCGTAGGAAATTTTTGTTTCCCATGCGACGTTCCCCAACAGAGGTGCCATCCGTTCGGCGCTAGATTGGAAGGACCATGATCAAGATTGCAAGACGATTCGTGATTGGATTGCGGGACGGATCGTGATGGGATCGCGGGACAGATCGTGATTGGATCGCGAGATGGATTTGATGGGATCGTAGTACGCTCGGTGATTTGGATCGCGAAGACGTTCGACTACATCAACCGTGTTTCTTAATGCTTGCCGCTTAGCGATCTACAAGGGTATGTAGATCCACTCTCCCTCTCATAGATGCTCATCACCATGGATAGATCTTGCGTGTGCATAGGAAATTTTTTGTTTCCCATGCAACGTTCCCCAACAGTGGCATCATGAGCTAGGTCTATGTGTAGATCAGATCTCGAGTAGAACACAAAGGAGTTTGTGGGCGTTGATGCTTAGATTGCTTCCTCCCTTGGTCGTGTTTGGTTTCAATGGTATTGTGGGATAAGCGGCCCGGACCAACCTTACTCGTACGCTTACGACAGACTGGTTCCATCGACTGACGTGTAACTTCGTTGCACAAAGATGGCTAGCGGGTGCCTGTTTCTCCTACTTTTGTTGGATCGGATTCGACAAAGGAGGTCCTTGAGAAGGTTGAAAAGCAACTTATATATCACCGTTGTGGTTTTGCGTAGGTGAGAATTGTTCTTGCTAGATACCCATAGCAGCCACGTAAAACTTGCAAGAACAATTAGAGGATGTCTAACTTGTTTTTGTAGAGTATGTTGTGATATGATATGGCCAATTACATGATGAGATATATGTGATGTATGAGATGATCATGTATTGTATAGAATATCACGACTTGCATGCCGATGAGTACGAGAACCGGCAGGAGCCATAGGGTTGTCTTCAATTGTTGTATGACCTGCGTGTCAATCATTAAGCGCTATGTAATGCTTTACTTTATCGCTAAGAGGTAGCAATAGTAGTAGAAGCTTGGTGGGCGCAACAACCCCGATGGCGACACGTTGATGGAGATCAAGATGATGGAGATCATGGTGTCATGCCAGTGATGATGGAGATCATGCCGGTGCTTTAAGGATGGAGATCAAAAGCACAAGTTCATGGCCATATCATGTCACTTATGATTTGCATGTGATGTTAATCCTTTTATGCACCTTGTTTTTCTTAGGACGACAGTAGCATTATAAGGTGATCCCTCACTTAAATTTCAAGACAAATTGTGTTCTCCCTGAGTGTGCACCGTTGCAAAAGTTCGTCGTGTCGAGACACCACGTGATGATCGGGTGTGATAAACTCTACGTTCACATACAAAAGGTGCAAGCCAGTGTTGCACGTGCAGAACACTTGGGTTAAACTTGACGAGCCTAGCATGTACAGACATGGCCTCAGAACACAAGAGACTGAAAGGTCAAACATGAGTCATATAGTAGATATGATCAACATGATGATGTTCACCCTTGAAACCACCTAAACTCACGTGATGATCGGACAGTTGGTGAATTTGGATCATGTATCACTCGAATGACCGGAGGGAGTCTATTTGAGTGGGAGTTCTTAAGTGATATGATTAATTGAACTCATTATCATGAACATAATCAGTAGTCTCTTTGCAAATTATGTTGTAGATTACTTTCTCACGATGTAGTTCCCTTGAAAAATTTATATGTTCCTAAAGAAATAAAGTTGAAAGATGATGGTAGCAATATTACGGACTGGGTCCGTGATCTGAGGATTGTCCTCATTGCTGCACAGAAGTCTTATGTCCTTAATGCACCGCTTGGTGCACCACCGCCTCTAGCATTGTCTGTAGATGTTATGAACATCTGACAGGCACGTTCCGATACTACTTGATAGTTTAGTGCGTCATTCCTTACGACTTAGAATTGAGGCTCCAAAACTTTTTGAACGTCACGGAACATATGAGATGTTCTAATAGCTGAAATTGGGATGTCAGGCTCATGCCCGTGTTGTGAGATATGAGATCTCCAACAAGATTCTTTGCCTGCAAGATGAAGGAGAATAGCTCGATCGTTGAGCATGTACTCAGATTGTGTCGGTGCTACAATCACTTGAATGGAGTGGGAGTTCATCTTCCAGATAAGATAGTAATTGATATAGTTCTCCAAGTCACTGTTACTAAACTACTAGAACCTCGTGATGAACTATAATTATGCTAGGGATGGAAATGATGATCCCTGAGCCATTCGTGATGTTTTGACACATCGAAGGTAGATATCAAGAAGGAGCATCAAGTGTTGATGGTTAGTAAAACCACTAGTTTTGAAAAGGGAAGGTTAAGGAGGGAAACTTCATGGATGGCAAGACAGTTGCTGCTCTAGTGGAGCAACCCAAAGTTGAACCCAAACCCAATACTAAGTGCTTCTGTTATGAGGAGAGTGATCGCTGAAACGGAAACAACCCTAGATACTTTGTAGATAAGAAGGCTGGCAACGTCGACAGAAGTATATTGATATACGTGTTATTGATGTGTACCTTTATAGTACTCCTAGTAGCACCTGGGTATTGGATACCGGTTCGGTTGCTAAATGTTAGTAACTCGAAATAAAAGCTACGAAATAAACGGAGACTAGCTAAGGGTGAGGTGATGATGTGTGTTGGAAATGTTTCCAAGGTTGATGTGATCAACATCACATGCTCTCTCTACCTTCGGGATTAGTGACGAACCTAAATAAATGTTATTCGGTGTTTGCATTGATCATGAACGTGATTAGATCGTGTTTATTGCAATACTGTTATTCATTTAAGTCAGAGAATAATGGTTATTCTGTTTACATGAATAATACCTTCAATGGTCATGCGCCCGATGAATGGTTTGTTGAGTCTTGATCGTAGTAGTACACATGTTCGTAACATAGATGCCAAAAGATACAAAGTTAATAATGATAGTACCACATACTTGTGTCACTGCCACTAAATGTCATATTGGTGTAAAGCGCGTGAAGAAACTCAATGTTGATGGATCTTTGGACTCATTCAATTTTGAATCGGTTAAGACATGCGGACCATGCCTCTTGGGCAAGATGACTAAAACCCTATTTTCCGGCTTGATGGAACGGGCAAGTGACTTATTGGAAATGATACATGTTGATGTATACGGTCCAATGAGTGTTGTAACGTGCAGTGGATATTGTTATTTCTTACCTTCCCTAATGATTTGAGTAGATATAGTGTATATTACTTAATGAAATACAAGTCTGAATCGTTTGAAAAGTTCAAGCAGAATCGGAGTGAAGTTTGAGATCATCATGACGAGAAGATAAAATATCTATGATATGATCGTGGAGGTGAATATCTGAGTTACGAGTTTGTTATACAACTTAAGACAATGTGAAAGTTGTTTCAAAACTCACGCCACCTGGAACAACATAGTGTGATGGTGTGTCCAAACGTTGTAGTCGTGCTCTATTGGATATGGTGCGAATTATGATGTCTCTTATCGTTTTGCCACTATCATTTGGGGTTATGCATTAGAGACAACTACATTCACTTTAAATAGGGCACCATCTAAATCCGTTGAGATGACACCATATGGTTTGGCAGAAACCTAAGCTGACATTTCGTAGAGTTTAGGAATGCGACACTTATGTCTGATAAGCTCGAACCCAAAGCATAAAAGTGCATCTTCATAGAATACCCTAAGAAAATTTGGGTATACATTCTATCTCAGATCCGAGTACAAAGTGTTTGTTGCTAAAATTGGGTCCTTTCTCGAGAAAGAGTTTCTCTCGAAAGAATTGAGTTGGAGGAAGATATAACTTGATGAGGTTGTTGAACCTTCATTTCAGCCACAGAGTAGCGCGGCACAGAAAGATGTTTCGGTGGAGCCTAGATCAGTTGAAGAGGAAGTTAATGACGCTTATCATGAAGCTTTGGATCAAGTTACTATCAAACCTCGTAGTTCGACAAGGACGCATACTACTCCTGATTGGTACGGCAACCCTGTGTTAGAGGTCATGTTGTTGGACAACGATGAACCTACAAACTATGGAGAAGCAATGATGGGCCCGAATTCCAACAAATGGTTAGAGGCCATGAAATCTGAGAAAGGATCCATGTATGAAAACCAAGTATAGACTTTGGTAGAGTTGCTCGTTGGACGGCAAGTCGTTGAGTACAAATGAACCTTTAAGATGAAGACAGACGCTGATGATGAATGTCACCATTTATAAGCTCGACTTGGCGCAAAGAAGGTTTCCACCAAGTTCAAGGAGTTTGACTATGATGAGACTTTCTCACTCGTAGCGATGCTAAAGTCTATTGGAATTATGTTAGCAGTTGCTGTGTTTTCAACTTATGAATCTGGCAGATGGATGTCAAAACATCGTTTCCTTCCTTGAGGAAAGGTTGTATGAGATACAACCTGAAGGTTTGTCAGTCCTAAGGATGCTAAAAGGTGTGCAAGCTTCAGTGATCCTTCTATGGACTGAAGCAAGCATCTCGGAGTTGGAATATACGCTTTGATGAGGTGATCAAAGTTTTTGAGTCTATGCAAAGTTTATGAGAAACTTTTATTTTACAATAAAGTGAGTGGGAGCACTATAGAGTTTCTGATAAGTATATGTGGATGACATATTGTTGATCAGAAATGATGTAGACTTTCTGGAAAGCATAAAAGGTTGTTTGAAAGTGTTTTTCAAATGAAGACCCGGATAAAGCAACTTAATTGTTGGGCATCGAGATCTATAAAGATAGATCAAGATGTCTGATAAGACTTTTCAATGAGTACATACCTTGACAAGATTTAAAGAGTTCAAAATGGATCATTCAAAGAAAGAGTTCTTGCCTCCTTTACAAGGTGTGAAGTTGAGTGAGACTCAAAGCTTGACCACGGCAGAAGAAAGAGAAAGGAAGAATGTCGTCCCCTATGCCTTAGCCATAGGCTCTATATAGTATGCCGTGTTGTGTACCGCACCTGTGTGTGCCTTGCCATAAGTATGTCAAGGGGTACAAGAGTAATCTAGGAGTGGACTACTGGACAGCGGTCAAAATTATCCTTAGTAACCAGAGGACTAAGGAGATGTTTCTCGATTATGGAGGTGATAAAGTGTTTGTCACAAAGAGTTACGTCGATGCAAGCTTTAACACGAATCCGGGTGAATCTTAGTAGTAATCCGGATACGTATAGTGGAGCACTCATTTGGAATAGTTCCAAGTGTAGTGTGGTAGTAGTATTTACATTATGACATAGAGATTTGCAAACTACACACGAATCTGAATATCGTAAACCCGTTGACTAAAAGACCTCTCTACATGCAAAGCATGATCGATCCCAGAACTCATTGGGTGTTGGATTCAT
>JAAAWK010000096.1:0-18636 GCA_022496015.1 Hordeum marinum
AAAAGGGGGAGGAGAAGAAAAGAGAAGAAAAGAAGAAGAAGAAGAGAGAAAAGAGGAGAGGAGAGAAGAAGAGAGAGTAAAAAAGGAAAGGAAGAAGAAGAAGAGGAGGAGGAGAAGAAAAAAAGAGAAGAAAAAGAGAGAGAGGAGAGGAGAGAAGGAGAAGAAAAAAGAAGAAGAAGAAGAAAAAGAAAAAAAAGAGGAGAGGAGGAGAAGAAGAGGAGAGGAGAGAAAGAAGAGGAAAAGGAAGGAAAGGAAGAAGAAGAGAAGAGGAGGAGAAGAAAAGAAGAAGAGGAAGAAGAAGAAGAAAAAAGAGGAGAGGAGGAGAAGAAGAAGAGGAAAAAGGAAAGGAGAAGAAGAGGAAGACCCTGACCCCGACCCCGACCCCGACATGACACCCGACCCCGACCCCGACCCCGACACCCGATACGACCCCGACACCCCGACACGCACACCGACCCCGACACCCGACCCTGACACAGCACCCCGACCCCGACACCCCAACGGCACACGACCCGACACCCGAGACCCGACACAGCACCCGACCCCGACCCCACACGGCACCCCCGACCACGACACAGCACCCCGACCCCGACACGACACCCGACACCCCGACATGGCACCCCGACCATGACACAACACCCCGACCGACACACACCCGACACCCCGACCCGACACGACACCCCCGACACGACACCCGACACCCTGACACGGCACCCCGACCACGACACAGCACCCCGACCCCGACACGACACCCCCGACACCCCGACCCCGACACGACACCCCCGACAGCCGACCCCGACACGACACCCGACACCCTGACACGGCACCCCCGACGACACTAACCCCCAACCTCCGACGCCACCGATCCTCAACCCCGACGTCACCGACCCCAACCCCGCACGACACCAGACCCCGACACCATGACACCCCAACACCCCGACACCCGACACGACACCTGACATGGCACCCCGACCCAACACGACACCCCCACACCCCGACCCCGACACGACACCCCCCACACCCCGACCCGACACGACACCCCCCACACCCCGACACGACCCCCCACACCCCGACATGACACCCCCGACACCCCGACCCCGACACGACACCCCCGATGTCGATGGAACCCTAAATAGCAAGTATCGTTGGTGCGAGATACATGTGGCCGTCGGTGTCGAACACTGCATCCATGTCCCACAAGTTACGCCGGCGTCCGTCGTCCCGTAGCAACAGTTCTCGGGTCGATGGCGGTTGAACACCTATGCGAATTTGTCTTGCAGCCTCTGCGATGACGATTAAAAGCCAAGTGTTGAAACTTGAAACACCCTAACTGACTCAAGTCGGTTTGGTTGTTTGAAGTTTCAAAACTTGGCTTTGATCCTCATCGCAGAGGCTGCCAGACAAATTCGCATAGGTGTTCGACCGTCATCGGCCCCCAGAACTATTGCTGCGGCGGGACACCGGCGCGCGGCGTCACTTGTGGGATGTGGATCTAGTGTTCAACGCCGAGCGCCACATGTATCTCGCACCGATGATACTTGCTATTTAGGGTTTCATCGACGTCGAGGAACCCCCTAACCCGACACCACGACACGACACCCCGCCCCCGACCCCGACACGACATCTCGACCCCGACACGACAACCCCGACACCATGACACACCCCCGACCCCCGACACCTCTTCGGCCTCCTGTTGACCGAAAGGGTGCTCTTCGGCCTTCCAGAGGCCGACGGGGTCATATATGTGTGAATTATGAGTTAGGTCATATAATTTCCGATTTTTTATGAAAAACATCATATATATATTGTGTTCATCGGGTGGATTTAAATGTGCAGTTGTTTCGTCGCTGCGAGGGTTTGGTGTTCGACGACCTCCCGTGCGTTCGACGAGCTCCGCCCCTGCGTTCGTGGGTGAGCACAAATGACATCTCCTTCCCCTTCATTTGCTCTGTTCCGGTCTTCGTGCCGATGAAACTTGCTAGCTGTAGGTAGATTGAATCATCAGTATGTGTGAACACTACGCGTCTCTCTCCCGTTCGAAAGGGTTACATCTATAAATATGCATACATTTGCATATTTATAACCGTGATTCTTTCGAATTGTCCAACGTTATCCATGGACAGGCCTGAGTATGTGTAGATTGGAGTTCGTTTTCCCATATGCTCTGCTCCGGATCCGATGCAGAATTTCGTCAGTGCCTCTCCCTGTTGTTCTCCGGGTACACATCCTCTCTGCTTATTGCCGAGAATGTGTATCAGGAGAACAGCGGGGAGGTGCTGCCGAAATTTTTGCATTCGGATCCGGAGCAGAGCATGGGAAAACGAAACCCAATATACACATACTCGGGTGGGATTAGGACCTATCTTTACTACTAGCGTCTAGGTTGCATCGACGTAATGAAACTAGACAATCTCTATTAACTGATGAATATGGTTTGTTGAATTATGTAATATATTTTGTGGTGTCCAGTAGCTAGGCAGGATGAGTGGATCGTGGTGGATGTACACCGGTCACACTAGTCAGAAAGACATGACCCGTGAATGGTTAACAAAAACCAAGGAGTTTGTGAGAGTCGCATTTGCAAATGGACAGAAAACAACCTGGTGCCCTTGTGTCGATTGCGACAACTATAAGAAGAAGTCAGAGTTTGAAATGATCAAACACCTACAGAAGTGGGGTTTTACGCCTAATTATACGGTCTGGACATTTCATGGTGAGTCTGCCCAACGTGCCAGAGCTGAGGTGCTTCGTCGTCGCACCGACGAGCATGGTACCGGGATCGAAGACATGGTGCAAGACTTTGATGATGCTCGGGATTCGGACGATGAGATGGAGGAATCTGCAAAGGCCTTTTATGAAATGTTGGAGTCTTCAAAACGTCCTCTCCACGAGCACACTAAGCTTTGTCAGCTAGATGCCATCGCGCAAGTAATGGCTCTAAAGGCTCAGTTCAACCTAGGCAGAGAATGCTACGACGCGATTATGACGATATTTGGACGCTTTCTACCCAAAGGCCATGTATTGCCACCAAACCTGTACCAGTCAGACAAAATCCTGCGTGCGCTTAAGATGCCCTATGAGAAGATAGATGCTTGTGAGAATGGATGTGCCTTATTTAGGCTTCAGTATGCGGGCTTGAACTATTGCCCCATTTGCAATGCTTCCAAGATATGTTCTGGTAGACAACTGGTATGGGTGAGAAGAGTCAAACCAAAATCCTCCATTAATGTTTTTCGGTAGTCTGCCAATCATACCAAGACTTCAACGACTTTTCATGGTCGAAGAGAACGGCTAGAACAGATGACGTGGCATAAGTTGGGCAAAAGAACAAAACTGGATGCAGATGGGAACCGATGTTGGGACACCTTCGGACGCTTTTGCGTGGAAGCATTTCGATGCATTACATAAGGATAAAGCGGCAGAACCAAGGCATCCTCGAGTTGCCATCAGCACGGATGGGTTCAATTGTGTATGGTATGACGGCAGGCACAATACAGTTGTTGGCCTGTATTTGTCATTCCACTCAATCTCCCCCGCTGGAGAGATTATGAAAAGAAAAGAACATTTTCCTGACCCTGATAATTCCAGGGCCCAAATATCCGGGAAGAATATGAATGTGTACATGCAACCACTTAAGGATGACATTACAAGAAGCCTGGGATAATGGGATCAAGACATACGACGCCGCTACAAAAAGAACTTCAAAATGCATGTGTGGTACATGTACTCGATGCATGACTTACCGGCTGTATGCGCTATTCGTTTGGCTGGTGTGTTCATGGAAGGTTTCTCGTTGGCCCCCACATGCAAGGCCAGCTCTTCAGTTCCATTGGATGGAGGGCGGGTCGCAAGTTTTCTTGCTTCGACATGCATAGACAGTTCCTGGATCCTGACCATAGTTCAGAAAAGACAAGAAGAATTTCATCAAAGGTAGAGTTGGTGTCAAAACATTGCACCACCCGGCGTTGACAGGCCAACAGATCCTGGATCATATAAAATGCTCTCGAGCCGGATCCAAATCGTCCAAGGTATTTCAAAGGGTATAATACGGAACACGCCTGGACTCACAAGATATGTTTGTGGGATCTCTTACTTCAAAGACCTCCTTTGCCCACACAACATCGACGTGATGCACACTGAAAAGAATGTCGCGAGGCCCTTTTTGGTACATTGTTCGGCATAGAGGGGAAGTCGAAGGATAATCCTAAGGCTAGAGTCGACCAGGAGGCTCTATGTGATAGACCGTTACAAAACATTCGACAACCGAAAGGAAAGAAGAACTGGAGAAGCCAAAGGCATGGTTCAATCTTGGAAGGCCAGCTATGAGGGAAATGATCTTGTGGGTGCAAATGCAGTTGATTCCCCGATGGGTATGCAACGAATCTAAAGAGGGGAGCGAGTCTTGAAAAATTGAAAATATTTGGTCTCAAGAGTCATGATTGGCACATATGGCTTGAGCGGGTAATGCCGGTGATGTTGCGTGGCTTTATCCCTGAGGATGAATGGCTAGTACTGGCAGAGAGCTATTTCTTCCGTGCTCTTTGTGCGAAAGAACTATCGCCTGACGTGCTAGACGAACTGGAAGAGTTGGCGCCGGAGTTGATCTGCAAGTTAGAAAAGATCTTTCCACCGGGCTTCTTTAATCCAATGCAGCATTTGATTTTGCATCTCCCGACCGAGGCAAGATTGGGGGGTGCCCGTGCAAAATCGTCGTTGGTGCTTCTCAACTGAGAGGATGCAGAAGACGCTTCGAGCAAAATGTAAAAATAAACGTAGAGTTGAAGCATCGATGGCCGAGGCATTCATTACTGAGGAGGCGGCAAACTTTGTGACAGCACACTACACAGCCCAGAATCGTCATTTGCATAATCCGAAGCCTCGGTACAATGATGGCGACCAGAAAAAGGTCTATCCAACCTCAGCCTATTCAAAGGGAAGCTCGCACCAGCCGGTGCTTCGAAATCATTAGGGTTGGATGTCGAAGAATGGCGGACCATTTCGTTGTATATCCTCAACAACCTAACAGAAGTGCGGCCGTACATCGAGTAAGTTCTCGGTACATTGTTTCGCAACTTCTAATTCCTTTGAAATGGTCTTATTCCGGATATGTGATACAGTCGATAGTCGCCAAATTCTCGGCTGGAGCGGTGATCCAAAAGGATTCCATCGAAGAGTATGAGCTTCTGGCAAAGCATGGAGGGGCTATCCGGTTTCATCTCTTGGTTCAAGCAAACGGTAATTTCCATTAATTAGACGATTTCATTTCTTCGCCTAGTTTGCGGCTAATGCAACAATCCTTTGGTATTAAACTTGTAGGCTAATGCAGAGTCTATGGACTCCGAATTGAGACAAGTCGCTAATGGTTTTGACTTTAAGGTCCGTTCATTTGACAAATACGACATCAATGGGTATCGCTTTCGTACTTTGGCAAAGAGCTATCTATGGTCAGGACCGAAAGACTACAAATTGTTGTGTCTTCCGCTGCGGCGAAGGGAGGGGTCGAGTATGATGGAAGAGTTGAAGCAATTTATGAACTTACATTCTTTGGTGAAAACCCACCAACGTGCGTAGTCTTCAAATGTTATTGGTTTTCCAGCCGAAGGAGACTAAAGGACTCATGAACATATAGGGCTAGTCGAAATCAAACAAAGCACCCATTGGGGATGTTCCCGATGTCTAATATACGCTCAACAAGCGACCCAAGTTTCTATCTACCATGGGCCTGCCAAACGGATCCAAATTTGAAAGGTTGGGATGTCGTTTATGATGGTGCCGCCACATTTAGACCACCTCCCTCTCAATGAAGATGATTATGAACCTCACATTAACCCCAGACACATATGAAGGAGATTCTTCCAGAAACACGTGTTCCAAAAAAACGCTTCAAGAAGGTACCGCTCTACTTCACGACCAGAACATTGAGGTCGACGGCGACAGTGAACCCGACTTCACCCCTGAGCAGGAACAGAAGAGACGGAATAAGAAGAGGTTACTGCCTGCGTATGACCTGACAATGCCTTGACCGATTACATAGAGGCCTTCCACATGTTGATGCATTTATTGATGATGCTGATGAGCACGTCATTACTGATAGTGATGATGATTATGCATTTATTGATCCCGGAGCATATATAGACGATGAAGATTAATATTAGTAATGTGAGGTATTCAATTATTATTATGTACATATATATTATTAATTAGTTCATGTTATTAGGTATTTCAATTTTTTTATGTTGAACTAATTTCGTTCACTCTTTGTCATTGCAGGTGTTGACAGATGGTGGGGGGGTCGAGAGCGCTCTGAGCCTCCTTCCTCGGCGCGTGCTGGGAGGGGTGCTATTATTCCACCCCAGCAACTCCGGAGAGCGCTGGTACAAGCATGCAGACACCGGGGGCGCTTCTTCTTCGACCGGGAGAGGTCGGGGGAAGACGAAGAGAGGTGCTAGAGGTAGGAAGGCTGCTGCGCCTTCCTCGCCGCCACCCCAGCTGATTCTCCCGACCACAGGAGTGCTCCGTCTCGGGTGGACCCGTCTGACTTGGACCCGTCTCGGACTCCGGTCCACGAGCCTCGGGTCACCGAGCCTTCGTCCAGGAGACTCGGGTCCAGAGTCTTCGGGTCCCAGAGTCTTCGTCCCAGGAGACTCGGGTCCCAGAGTCTTGTCCCACGTGACTCCGGAGGCTAGTGGCCATGCTGATGGTGGCGAGGACAATTACTTGTCTGAGGACACCTATAGCGAGAGCGAGCTGGTTGAGGAGGGCAAGAAGGTCTACCAGCGTGGTTGTACAAAGCTGCCTCCCGTGCCGACGACCCGCGAGCAGAGGTGGTTGATTGCGCCTAATGCGGAGAAGTAAGTGCATTTACTTTTTTAACCTTTTGCCTTCATGTTTCTTCAAATTAATATCTAATGTGTTGGCCTTGTCCTAGTACAGGGGTTGGAAATACGAGCGTGGTGGTGTCCGCAGGCCCAACCAGGTCCTTGGTGTGCTTCTCCGGCACCACTTCCCGGGGAAGGTCCAGTTGCCCGGTGAGGGTGAGTCTCCACAGGTAGCACTGACCTGGGAGCTGTACAAGGCTGCCCCGGCCCCGCCGGAGGAGATGGTCGACGGTGTCTTGTGCGAGACGTGGCTGACATTGTGATCCGTGCTTTTGGGTAATTTCTCCTTTACAGAATTAAAAATCAACACACCTAGTGATTGTACTAATCAGTGTCTAATGTGTTGTCTTGTTTGATTGTAGACCTTCTATAGGTGTCTTGAGGAAGACGAGGCGAGAGCGGTTGTTGTTCTCGAAGCCGAGTGCAAGCGCCTACTTCAGAACTTACGGCACGAGGCTCGGTGCAGGCTATTCGAGACTACTACGCCTCGAGTAACATTAAGAGGGCCAAGAAGAAGTGCCACGGAAATTATCTGGGTAAGGAGAAGTTTATGAAGGTAATTATCTATTCTTAAGGCCTTGTACTTAGTTTCTTTGATTTGATTCGTAGGCGTAGCGCTGAAATTTCTCTTGTCTAACTTAGGTGCCCCCGAGATGGTGTGCGGATAGGATGGACTGTTGGGAGGCATTGGTGGATGAGTGGTGCTCTCCCGAATGGCTAGCCGAACACAACAAGGCCAAGGAGAAGCGTGCCCAAATGAGAGGTGTGCCACACCATCAAGGGAGCTCCAACCTTTGAGTATGGGGATAACTGGGTATGTGGTTTGCTTCATGATTCATGCAATTTCATTCTTCATGCTAGCTTGAGCCCTTAACTAATATTTTGTTCACCTCTTTTAGGCGCGAGAAAACAAGAAGGAGGTGCCACCTCTGTTCGACCTCTATGCCATGGCCCATACTGCCTCGTACAAGAAGGCCAAGGCATTCTCTGAGGATGACCTCGATCATCCAGAGAGCTTCAGCAACATCTCCTCCCACAACAAGCTCGTGAGGTACAGAGATGAGGGGAAGGCGAGGAAAGGGAGGACTTCAACCCGAGCCAGAGTCCTTTTGATCCAGAGCTCGTGATGATATCTGGTGGTGGGAGGCCCCATGGCTCGATAGCCATTGGGGATGGACTGATACGTTGTCCTAGAACTCTCCAGAGATCAAGAAGCTCCAGACGAGCTCTGATCCTGAGATAAGGCCTCGTCCATGGCCAATGGAGCTCGCCATTGAGGCTAGGGCCCAGGAGCTTCTGGCAGAGGCAAATAGGCAGGCGGCGCAGAGGGAGAGGGAGATGGAGGAGAGGACGCTAGGCTGTTGGAGGAGGAGAGGAACCGGAACGACGCATCTCACCGGCCCTATACGAGCTCCTCGTGGTAAGTTTCTCCTGCATATTAGCCAAATCATGCACATAATGTTCGTTTCATCACTAACTAATATGAATGACTCGTGAAACAAAATGTGCAGACCGTGTGCCAAACAATGGTCAGACCCCTCCGTCGATGCCCCACATTGCTATAGCACCCACGGTGAGTTTCATTTAAATGGTCATTAGTGACTAGTATTCACATTTGAGTTGCATCATGCTAAGGAGACATTGCAAATGATCTTTGGTGCAGCGTGCCTCCCGACAAGCATCGACCGATCCTTCTGTCTGCCGCAACCCCGACCGGTCCTTCTACGTCTCACCTGGCCCAAACCCTACCGGTCCTTCACCCATGTTGATGGTAAGTTTTCCCAAGTGTTTTCATTAACAAATGCATACTTAGCTTAAGAAATGAACTACTTAGCTCCAAAATGACCTATATTAGCTTATTTTCATCAAAAATGACTTGATATGCTTAGTTAGCTAGAAAATGGTATATTCTACCTAGGATAGCTATAAAATGACGTATACTTAGCTTTTTTTCCTCCAAAATGACTTGATATGCTTAGTTAGCTAGAAAATGGCATTAGTAGCTAGTATAGCTCAATAATGATCTATAGCTAGTTCATGAATGACATAATTAGCTCACTTAGGTGCAAAATGGCATAACTACCTAGGATAGCTTAATAATGATCTATAATTAGCTTAGTTAGTTCATTTATGACATAATATGCTCACTTAGGTAAAAAATGGCATAATAACCTTGGTTTACCTCCAAAATGACCTATACTTAGCTTATTTTCCTCAAAAATACATAATAACCTTACTTACCTCCAAAATGATATATTCTACCTAGTATAGCTATAAAATGACCTATACTTAGCTTATTTTCATCAAAAATGACTTGATACGCTTAGTTAGCTAGAAAATGGTATATTCACCTAGGATAGCTATAAAATGACCTATACTTAGCATTTTTTCCTCAAAATGACTTGATATGCTTAGTTAGCTAGAAAATGGCATTAGTAGCTAGTATAGCTCAATAATGATCTATAGCTAGTTCATTTATGACATAATTAGCTCACTTAGGTACAAAATTGCATAACTACCTAGGATAGCTCAATATTGATCTATAATTAGCTTAGCTAATTCATTTATGACATAATATGCTTACTTAGGTAAAACAAATGGCATAATAACCTTGGTTTACCTCCAAAATGACCTATACTTAGCTTATTTTCCTCAAAAATACATAATAACCTTACTTACCTCCAAAATGATATATTCTACCTAGGATAGCTATAAAATGACCTATACTTAGCATTTTTTCCTCCAAAATTACTTGATATGATTAGTTAGCTACAAAACTGCATTACCACCTTGGAGAAGAGGAGAGGAGAGGAGAGGAGAAAAAGAAATAGAAGATAAATTCTTCTTCTTTTTTTTCTTCATTTTCTTCTTCTTCTTCTAACTATATCTTTCCTAGTTTGCAGATTTGCTATAGATGAGGAAGAGTGCATTGCTGGACCATACTCTTCTACTTCTGCTACCTTTATGTTTATGAAAAACTTGTTTTGGATACATATGTATGGATATGTTGTTGGAAACCATATTGTGTGTTGTTGGAAACTTGTATATATGTTGGACTTGTATGTTCGAACTTAATTATTGGTATATGCTTCTTTCAACTTATTTGGTATGCTTGTGGAACTTGTTAAATGATATGTATGTTCTGGATATGTATGTTGGATATGTATATGTTGGCTATATATGAATATTCTGTCAAATTGAATGATTTTAAGAAAAAACAAAAAAACAGGGGCTATATAGCCGCTTTGCTGTTCGCTAGCAGACGACAAAGTGGCCACGTGGCAGCTACCTGTGCAAATTGGGGCTGGCCTAGGTGGGTTCTTTGCCGTCCGCTGGCAGACGGCAAAGAACCTTAGGTCTTTGCCGTCTGCCAACAGATGGCAAAGAACCAACCTAGGCTAGCCCCAGCTATAAAAAAAGAGCTTTGCCGTCCATGGGCAGACGACAAAGAACCTAAGGTCTTTGCCGTTTGTGAGCGGACGGCAAAGCACGCCGTTTAGCCCCCTAACGGAGCTAAGTGTCCACGTTTGCCGTCCAGGCTCTTTGCCGTCCGTTGGCAGACGGCAAAGAACCTAAGGTCTTTGTCGTCCGCCAGCGGATGGCAAAGCGGCCTTTACCGTGGATTATTCAGTCGGACGGTTTGCCGTTCGCTGGCGGACGGCAAAGCCTTTGTCATCCATGTTTCATACCTTTGCCGTCCGGGATGACGGACGGCAAAGCCTTTGCCGTCCGTGTTTCATTGATGCATCTATGATCGGTTCCTTTTTGGAAAGTCTCTTATCTTCCTTTTCATACTCTAATGAACATTCATTAAGCATTGCTTTCGTAGCATAGGTAACCTGCATTGGACTCCAATTTCTTTAAAAGAAGGTCAGATCTGACATTCCAAATATTCCACAAGGTTGTATAGATGAACTCCAAATTTAAATTTGGGTGATTGCTAGGTAAGATCAGGTTGATGACATCAAAAGGATATAAATTATGAGCTAACATTTCTGATTTAAAACCTAATTGAAACCAAACATATCTAGATAAACTGCATAGGAAGAGAAGATGCATATCAAATACAAACACACACCTACAACACTCTTTAATATGTTTGGAAAATCTAGGGGCCATTAATCCTTAAGAAATAGCTTCTAACATGCCTCCAAGCAAAAGTATTAACTCTAGGAGCCAAAGTTGGTTGAAAATAACTATCTCTTGGTTGGTCACAAGAGATCCTTGATTCATATAATTATCCTAGGCCTCCTGCATAAATGTTTTATAAACACTTTTTGTGATACAATTAGCACTAGGAGTATGAATCCAACATATAGTATCATCAATATCAGCATTAATAATAGGAATATTTAAAACATTTTTTTTGAAAGTATCATCAAAATAGGCACTAATCTTATCTTCAACCCAAACTTTAGAATTAGGTTTCCAAAGATCACTAATAATTCTAGGACAAGGCCCACTCAAGTTGGGTTTTAGATGATCATAAATTTTGTTCGAATCTTCGCATCACAAATTATTCCGAATGGAGGAGTTACCTTTAGCAATTTACAATTTACAAGAACTAATTATATCAGGAAGGATTTAAATAAAAGAGGCCCAGAAGCAGATTTGGGAGTGTAAAGATTGGGCTTCCATATAGAAGAATTATGAAAATATTTAGATTTGAGAACCTTAGCTATTAATAAAAAGGATTAGTAATGATATGACAAGCCACACTAGTAACCATGGATTTTTTCATGATGGCTAAATTCCTAATGCCCAATCATCCTTTATGCATAGGTCTACAAATATCATCCTAAGCTCTAAAGCAAATAGGCTTGGCTTCACCATACTTGTGAATACCTCTCCACCAAAATTTCCTAACAATAAAGGTAAGTTTATTTATGATAGTTTTTCTCACGAGGATATTAGACATATTAGATATGCAAAGAAGCAAATACAGATTTGATAAGAGTGAGTCTACCTGCATGAGAGAGTTTGTTAGCCTTGTAGCTATTAGGTTTAGCTTTAAACTTGTTTATAATAACGCTATCAGCTGCAACTCTATTTCTTTCTATGATAATAAAAGGGTGACCAAGATGAATAGTATTAAGATCCTAGAGTCCTCATCTTGGGTAAAGACAATACAAACTCGGGCCCTGGGGCGGTTCGTGTGGAACAAAGTGTTGGGAAAAAATTAGGGTCTACCCTCTATTTCTCTGCGCTTATTCTTGGTGACAGTCACAATTCGCATATCGACTAGGGATAGGGACCTTCTTATATTGTCTTTCAAAGATTCCACCTCGTATATAGATAATATTCCTAGTCTTTTCAACTAGTTTTTAAGGATAGACTCTAGACAAAATTACCAACCACGATCAAATTCGTTTGTTAATAGATTCTACCCATTGTGTCTCCGGAGTACGTGCTTGTGAGCAATGTGCCATAATAGAGTGTAAATATCTCGAATTATGTAGATTAATATTAGCGCTTTAATCTAACTATACGGTCTACCTCCTTACGATTATAACTATACCCGGGTAGTCTTTCCAATATGAACAGTATATTATACTCCACTAATAATCGACCATCTAAGCATATAACTTAAGTACGTTCCAACAAGTGCATCACTTTGCATACCCATCATTTAAAAAAATGTGGGGTCCTCACCTCCATCTAAAAAAACATTAAAAAAATCGTCATCGCCATAAATATATATAGTCCAAAAGCTTTCTCACTGCAACAAACCAATATGCGCCACATGGCATAGCTAGTTGGTTTTCCTTCTACCAACGCTTCTTAATGGTTTTAACGTGACTAGGTCCGGTCCGAGGTCTGCAGCACCATCTTCATCATATTTCATTCTCCCATCAGGTTTGCCATGAGGTGATCTCCTAATACAGATCCACACTACTAGTACCACTGTTGTGTATCTTCTCATTGGAGGTCAAAGGGAGTGCGACACACTAGTAGAAAATAGGGCATTGGTCCATGCCGGGCCAGCCCATTAGTCCCGGTTCACTCACGAACTACGACCCATGGGGGCAATGGTCCCAGTTTGTGAGGCTAGGGGGCCGGCCGGGCCACGTGGGGCATTGGTCCCGGTTTGTAGGACCCCTTTGGTCCCGGTTCCAGACACCAACCGGGGCCAATGGGCCTCGCTCCTGGCCCACAACCATTGGTACCGCTTTGTGGATGGAACCGGGACCAAATGGGGTCCCTTAGTCCTGGTTCCATCCACGAACGGGGACCAATAAGATGCCTATATATACCCCTTGCCAGCGAGCAGCGCACTCCACATTGCTCTGTTTTTCTGCCTGCGAGGGGAGAGCTTTGTGCTGCTCTAGATCACCTCCTATGCACATGACGTGTTTGATGAAATGCCCAAGCCAAACTTAAGCTTTCTCCTCTCAAAGCTCCTTGTCCAAGCTCCATTTTCCTCAAGATTTGTCTAGGTTTGGTGGTCCGTCCTGTCCCGTCCCCGTCCTCACTGCCGTCGATCGCCCGCTCCCATCTCGGTGCCGGCACCACCGTGGTTAGCCTCTTCTTCTTATCTTCTTTCTAAAAGGAAAAAGTTTTTAATATTATGATTTAGATAGATACTTGTGTAATTTTCTTACTTTTCTTATTGTTTGTTATTATATAGTGCGATGGTTTTCGTATCTGCCTCCGTCGGCCTCGTCCTGTCTATGATTCGGATGTGGTATATATTATCTTTTATAACTATTTTTTTTATTTAGTGTTTATGACAATTATGCCGACCAACGTGACATAGATTTTTTAATCTAGGAGAAGGTAGTTGAACTGGAAATTCCAACACTCATAGAAACTCTTGTCGAGAAGTTAAATTCGGTTGAAAAAGAAAATAATGACTTGAAAGAAAAATTACAAAGAGTTGAAGAGGAGAAGATGAAGTTGGAGTTGCATGTTGCCGATGTCATCGACGATCACAAGACCAAGATGGATGCAATGCGCTTGAAGATTAGAAATATTAGAAAATATGCCATTCATACTGAGGCTCGGTATCATTATGCCGTTGGATCAATTGGTACCTTAGTAGCCGTTATGATCGCATTTGTTGCTGCATTTAAATTTCTTACATAGTTTCGATGAATGTTTTAATTAGATGCTCTAGAGAGCTATATGTTGTTCAATAATGAGAACTATGTATGAACTGTATGTATTTATTTTGGTCACTATTCTACTTTGGCTTTAATGTGATGATGAATTTCTATTAATTTGGTCACTTCTCTATTCATGATATGATGTAATGCTTTTTAATACACTTGAGTATATAACACACGCAGATGAACCAGCAATGGATGTACGGTGACCGACGTACCTCCGAGTATATTAAGGGCCTGCATAACTTTCTCGAAGCGGCTGAGGGAGACAAGCAGAATGATTTTATTCATTGTCCATGTACTATGTGTGAGAATACGTAAGGTTTCACTAACTCTAAAACCCTTCACTTTTATAACATGCTATGTGGGTGAAATGATGATATCATGCCAACTTTCAACCTTTTCAGAGTTCATTTGAAGTGCTTTTCAATTTCAGGGTTATTTAGCTCAAAAAATCAGTAAGTGCATGACAAATACCAAATGAAGTCAGTAAGTTTTGAAAATTGATGATGTGACTTTGAATGGTGCATTTTGAACACACAAAAAGAATGGAGTTCAAATAAGTTCAAAAAAAGATGAAATCCCTTTTGTAATAGAAGAGTTTTGTTGAAAACCGTGATACTTCGAAAGAGATCGTCCATTTTGTACACGAAGTGCATCCAGTTTTTACCGTAACCCTCTCAACTTTTCATAACATGCTATGTGCGTGAAATGATACTACCATGCCAACTTTCAAAATTTTCCGAGTTCATTTGAAGTGTTTTTCAATTTCAGGGTTATTTAGCTAAAAAAAGCCTAGTAAGTGCATGAAAAATACCAAATCAAGTCAGATAGGGTTGAGAATTGATGATGTGGCTTTTAATGGTGCATTTTAACACACAAAAAGTATGGAGTTAAAATAATTTCAAAAAATGAAATCCCTTTATAACGGATGAGTTTTCGTCCGAAACCGTGATACTTCGAAAGAGATTATCCATTTTGTACACGAAGTGCATCCAGTTTTTGCCGTAACCCTCTCATATTTTTATAACATGATATGTGGGACAAATTATGATACAATGCTAACTTTCAACCTTTTCAGAGTTCATTTCAAGTGCTTTTCAATTTCAGGGTTATTTAGCTCAAAAAATCAGAAGTGCATGAAAAATACGTAATGAAGTCAGAAAGTTTTGAAAATTGATGATGTGCCTTTGAATGGTGCATTTTGAACACACAAAAAGTACGGAGTTCAAATAATTTCAAAAAAATGAAATCCCTTTGTAACAGTTGAGTTTTCGTCCGAAACCGTGATACCTCGAAAGAGATTGTCCATTTTGTATACGAAGTGCATCCGGTTTTTGCCGTAACCCTCTCAACTTTTAGCACATGCTATGTGGGTGAAATGATGATACCATGCCAACTTTCAAACTTGTCAAAGTTCATATCAAGTGCTTTTTAATTTCTTTCAAAACTTCGTGGGAGTGGAGTTAAAAAAAGAATCAACTAAAAAGCTTTTATAAACCTCGAGTATTTTTGAAATTAAATATAAAAATTATGCAACTAAAATTATCAATGTATTATTTGTTCAAAACATTAATTGCAAAAAACTATAATGATAAAACACACTGGAAATAAATAAACAATAAATAAAGCAAAAAAAACAAAACAAAAATAGTGGAAATTATGCAACTAAAATTATCAAAGTATTTTTTCTTCAAAAGAATGAACTAAAATAACTGAAGAAAAATATTGGATTTTTTTTAAAAATAAAGCAAAAAACAAAACAAAAATACTAGAAAAAATAAATAATGCCACCCATTGGTCTCGGTAGGTGGAACCAACCGGGACTAAAGGTTTATGCTTCCCGCCCTTTGGGCTGACGAAAAGGGCCCTTTGGTCCTAGTTGGTGGCGCCAACCGGGACTAAAGGTCGGCATTAGTCCCGGTTGGCACCACCAACTGGGACCAATGCTTCTTCTATATAAGCAAACACTTAGAAATTTCAGTTTTCATCGCCACTTCGCCGAGCCCGCCGTCCTCGTCCCCGTCGCCGCATGCCGCCTCGAGCCCGCCGTCGTCGTCCCTGTCCCCATCGCCGCCCCGTCGCCTCCCCATCGCCGCCCTGAGCCCGCTTCTGTCGTCCCCGTCCCCGTCGCTGCCCCGTCCCTGTCGCCTCCCCGTCGCCGCCCCGCCAACGTCCCGTCGCCGCCCCGCCCACGTCCCATCGCCGCCCGGTCGGCTCCCCGTCACCGCCCTGTCGTCGCCCCGTCACCGCCCCACCTCCTCCCCGTCGCTGCCCCGTCCACCCCATCGCCACCGCCCAGTGAGCCCTCCCTTTCCCATGGTCCCCTGCTCGGATACGGCAACACGGACACGGCGACACGCATACGGCGACACGGGACACAACATTTTCCAAAAACAGTCCATTGGGGACACGAGTATATATAACG
Source organism: Hordeum marinum (assembly GCA_022496015.1). Lineage (NCBI taxonomy): Eukaryota > Viridiplantae > Streptophyta > Magnoliopsida > Poales > Poaceae > Hordeum > Hordeum marinum. Next base: position 16,413 of record JAAAWK010000096.1, read on the forward strand.
ATAAATGAAATATGTCATGAGTTAGAGAAATAAAAATAACGAGAAAGAGATCGCCCCCTCCCCAATAACTTTGACATGAGGGGGGTGGGGTCGATATACATTTTTTCCCATGTATGTCTGTCGTTGTTGTTGAGTTAAAGAAAGAAAAATAATGGAAATATGTCATGAGTTAATGAAAATATATAATATATGTATGTGGCTATGTATGTATAGATGGATAGCATTTTTTCCATGTATGTATGTCGTTGTCGATATACCCCCTTCCCAATAACTTCGACATGAGGGGGGGTCGATATACCCCCTCCTCGATAACTTCGACATGAGGGGGGGTCGATATACCCCCCTCCTCGATAACTTCGACATGAGGGGGGTGTCGATATACCCCCTCCCCGATAACATTTTTTTCTAAGTTACTAAGGCAAAATGTTCATATAGAAAACTCCGGTAATATAGATTTATCAATAATGCCCCCTTTATGGATGTGCACAAGTTGATCCAATTTTTTTTCTAATCCCATATATATAATATATATATATATATATATATATTCTTCTATATGTCATGTTGTGTGTCAAAGTATTGAAGAAATCCATGGCTTCATCATCAGCCGGAAGTAACCGGCATATGATGTTACGAAGCTCTTCAAAGTTGTTTTGGAAAGGAGTTCCCGACAGAATAATCTGCTTTTTGGTACGAATTTCAGGAACGGCCTTCCAAATAACGATATTCGAAACGCTCTTGCTGAACTTCGTACCAAAAAGCTAATTATCCTATCCAGGACTCCGTTCGAAAACAATTTTGGAGAGCTTCGTACCATTATGCGCCTGTTACTTCTGGCTAATGATGAAGCCGTGGTTTTCTTGAATCCTTTGACACTGGACAACATGACATATAGAAGGTTAGATGAGATAAGGAAATATATGGACCCTTTTCTGCACATCTAGAATGGCGCCATTTTGCTAAATCCCTAAAAGGTTAAGAGAATCCCGGCCCTCTCGCCCGACCAAACCCTAGAAGCGTTGAGGGCCACCCCTAACCCTGGAAGCATTGTCGAGGCCACCCCAAATCGTAGAGAAGTATATTAATTACCATGTTTTAATATTTGCAGAAACTATGGATCAAAGAGACTTGGAACAAGAACAATTGTTGGGGGCATAATCTGAGGCAATCCTGATGCTATCTTGTTGTATCTCAACGACACCGATGGTCTTGAAGGAGAGGAAGGACATGATCTTGACGGCTCCGGTGATCAAATGCCGGAGGAAGAAGGAGACCATGGTGACGGCTCCGGTGATCGAACGAAGGAGGGAGATATTGCAAAGTCCGACGAGGTATATAGTAATTAAGCATGTCCTGACTAGCTAATTGATGCATTAATTGTTTTGGTATGTACATATATTAACTCTTATTTCTTCTTTTATATAGCCCTCCGGATCGAGCCAAACTTCGGTAACGAGACGAAGCCCGAAGATAAGGTTGAAAAAGGAAGAAAGGTTCACGATCACAACACTCGCGGACGACAGCCTACCGATTGAACCAAAGCGGACTAAGGATGCATTTGCTGCTCAGTGCGGAGCTATTGTTAGGGACAACATCCTGATCAGCATCAAGCAATGGAATAAGCCTAAGGACGACGCCCATGGTGATTATGTCACCGATAGACAGAAAGATGATCTTTGAACCGTGCTGAACGCTAATTTCACCCTACCGCCAGAGGAGGATCCTAATAAGCCAGTTATAGAGCCACTGGTCAAGGCATGTGCTCTTAAGAAGATTGCAGATCTATTCAGGAGGTGGAAGAATGAGTTGAAATCAAAGTTTGTTGACAAAGGGAAGACTCCAGAATTCATCGACCGATTTGAGAAGATAAGAGATCACTGGCCCGCATTTGTGGCCTACAAGACATCAGAGAAGAGTAAGAAAATGTCTGAGACAAACAAGATCAATGCTGCAAAGAAGGAGTATCACCATCACACGGGGTCAGGTGTCTACCTCAAAGCCCGACCGTTGTGGGACAAAGCTAAGAATGACCTGCTTGCTAAAGGTGTCCAACCATAGACATATAACTGGCCAGACCGTTCAAGGACTTGGTTCTTCGGGGTTGGGGGAACTTTGGACCCTAAAACAGGGAAGTGCCATTGGATGAACGAGCAACTTGCAATACCCGTCATGAAGCTTCAAAAGTATATCACCGCAGCGCAAGAAGGACGTTCATTCCGACAGA
>JAAAWK010000895.1:0-11174 GCA_022496015.1 Hordeum marinum
GCCTATACTTAGCTTGGCTTCCACCTAAATGACATAATTAGCTTAGTTAGCTCCAAAATGGCCTATTTAATAAAAAAATGACCTATACTTACCTAATTATCCTCCAAAATGACATAATTACCTCCAAAAAGGCATAATTAGCTAATTTAGCACGAAGAAGAGGACAAGAGGAGAAGTAAGAGGAAAAATGAAAAAAAGGAAGAAGAAGAAGAGAAGAAGAAGAGGAGAAGGAGAAGTAGAAGAAGGAGAAGAAGGAGAAGAAAGATGAGAGAAGCTCCTTCTCCTTCTCATTCTCCTCCTCCTTCTTTTGTTCTTCTTCTCTCCAGCTTCTCCTTCTCTTCCTGGTTCTTCTCTTTCTCTTCTTCTACGTAGCTATTAGACTCATCCAACAAAGAATAAATTGGCTAATTATCCAACAAAATTACATTATTAGCTTAGTTAGGTGAAAACATCATGAGAAACTTGGTTAGCTCATTAAAATGACTAAGTTAGCTCGAAAATGAAATAATAAGCTCAAAATGGCATAAACCTTGGTTAGCTAATGAATTTTATATACTTAGCTTGGCTTCCACCTAAATGACATAATTAGCCTATTTAACTCCAAAATTCCTTAATAATCATAGTTGGCTCCAAAATGACATATTTTACCCAATTTAGCTCTAGAATGGCCTATAATTAGCTTGGCTTCCACCTAAATGACATAATTAGCTTAGTTAGCTCCAAAGTGGCCTATTTAATAAAAAATGACCTGTACTTACCTAATTATCCTCCAAAATGACATAATTAGCTCCAAAAAGGCATAATTAGCTAATTTAGCACGAAGAAGAGGACAAGACAAGAAGAAAGAGGAAAAATGAAAAAAAGGAAGAAGAAGAAGACAAGAAGAAGAGAAGAAGGAGAAGAAGGAGAAGAAGGAGGAGAGAAGCTCCTTTCCTTCTCCTCCTTCTCATCCTCCTTCTTTTCTTCTTCTTCTCCTCTAGCTTCTCCTTCTCTTGTTGCTTCTTCTCTTTCTCTTCTTCTACGTAGCTATTAGACTCATCCAACAAAGAATAAATTGGCTAATTGTCCAACAAAATGACATAATTAGCTTAGTTAGGTGAAAACATCATAAGAACCTTGGTTAGCTCATTAAAATGACTAATTTAGCTGAAAGTTAAATAATAGGCTCAAAATGGCATAAGAACCTTTGTTAGCTAATGAATATTATATACTTAGCTTGGCCTCCACCTAAATAACATAATTAGCCAATTTAACTCCAAAATGTCTTAATAATCATAGTTGGCTCAAAAATGACATATTTTACCCAAGTTAGCAATACAATGGCCTATACTTAGCTTGGCTTCCACCTAAATGACATAATTAGCTTAGTTAGCTCCAAAATGGCCTATTTAATAAAAAAATGACCTATACTTACCTAATTATCCTCCAAAATGACATAATTAGCTCCAAAAAGGCATAATTAGCTAATTTAGCACAGAAGAGGACAAGAGGAGAAGAAAGAGGAAAAATGAAAAAAAGGAAGAAGAAGAAGAGAAGAAGAAGAGAAGAAGAAGGAGTAGGAGAAGAAGGAGAAGAAGGAGAAGAAGGAGAAGGAGGAGGAGAGAAGCTCCTTCTCCTTCTCCTCCTCCTTCTTTTCTTCTTCTTATCTCTAGCTTCTCCCTCTCTTCCTGCTTCTTCTCTTTCTCTTCTTCTACATAGCTATTAGACTCACCCAACAAAGAATAAATCGGCTAATTATCCAACAAAATGACATAATTAGCTTAGTTAGGTGAAAATGTCATAAGAACCTTGGTTACCTCATTAAAATGACTAATTTAGCTCGAAAATCAAATAATAAGCTCAAAATGGCATAAGAACCTAGGTTAGCTAATGAATATTATATACTTAGCTTGGCTTCATCCTAAATGACATAATTAGCAAATTTAACTCCGAAATGCCTTAATAATCATAGTTGGCTCCCAAATGACATATTTTACCCAAGTTAGCTCTAGAATGGCCTATACTTAGCTTGGCTTCCACCTAAATGACATAATTAGCTTAGTTAGCTCCAAAATGGCGTATATAATAAAAAATGACCTATACGTACCTAATTATCATCCAAAATGACATAATTAGCTCCAAAAAGGCATAATTAGCTAATTTAGCACGAAGAAGAGGACAAGAGGAGAAGAAAGAGGAAAATGAAGAAAAGGAGGAAGAAGAAGAAGAGAATAAGAAGAGAAGAAGAAGAAGGAGAAGGACAAGGAGGAAGAAGAAGGAGAAGAAGGATAAGAAGGAGGACAGAAGCTCCTTCTCCTTCCCCTCCTCCTTTTTTTCTTCTTCTTCTCCCCTAGCTTCATCTTCTCTTCTTTATTCTTCTCTTTCTCTTATTCTATGTACCTATTAGACTGATCCAACAAAGAATAAATTGGTTAATTATCCAACAAAATGACATAATTAGCTTAGTTAGGTGAAAACATCATAAGAACCTTGGTTAGCTAATTAAAATGACTAATTTAGCTCGAAAATTAAATAATAAGCTCAAAATGGCATAACAACCTTAGTTAGCCAATCAATATTATACACTTAGCTTGGCTTCCACCTAAATGACATAATTAGCCAATTTAACTCCAAAATGCCTTAATAATCATAGTTGGCTCCAAAATGACATATTTTTCCCAAGTTAGCTCTAGAATGGCCTATACTTAGCTTGGCTTCCACCTAAATGACATAATTAGCTCCAAAAAGGCATAACTAGCTAATTTAGCACGAAGAAGATGACAAGAGGAGAAGAAAGAGGGAAAATGAAAAAAGGAAGAAGAAGAAGAAGAGAAGAAGAAGAGAAGAAGAAGGAGAAGGAGAAGGAAGAAGAAGAAGGAGAAGGAGGAGATAAGCTCCTTCTCATTCTCCTCCTTCTCCTCCTTCTCCTCCTCCTTCTTTTCTTCTTCTTCCCCTCTAGCTTCTCCTTCTCTGCTTGCTTCTTCTCTTTCTCTTGTTCTACATAGCTATTAGACTCATCCAACAAAGAATAAATTGGCTAATTATCCAACAAAATGACATAGTTAGCTTAGTTAGGTGAAAACATCATAAGAACCTTGGTTAGCTCATTAAAATGACTAATTTCGCTCGAAAATGAAAATAAGCTCAAAATGGCATAAGAACCTTGGTTAGCTAATGATATTTATACTTAGCTGGCTTCCACCTAAATGACATAATTAGCCAATTTAACTCCAAAATGCCTTAAAATCATAGTTGGCTCCAAAATGACATATTTTACCCAATTAGCTCTAGAATGGCCTATACTTAGCTTGGCTTCCACCTAATGACATCATTAGCTTAGTAGCTCCAAAATGGCCTATTTAATAAAAAATGACCTATACTTACCTAATTATCCTCCAAAATGACATAATTAGCCAAAAGGCATAATTAGCTAATTTAGCACGAAGAAGAGGACAAGAGGACAAGAGGAGAAGAAAGAGGAAAAATGAAAAAAAGGAAGAAGAAGAAGAAGAGAAGAAGAAGGAGAAGGAGAAGGAAGAAGAAGGAGAAGAAGGAGAAGAAGAAGGAGAGAAGCTCCTTCTCCTTCTCCTCCTTCTCCTCCTCTTTTCTTCTTCTTCTCCTCTAGCTTCTCCTTCTCTTCTTGCTTCTTCTCTTTCCTTCTTCTACTAGCTATTAGACTCATCCAACAAGAATAAATTGGCTAATTATCCAACATGACATAATTAGCTTAGTTAGGTGAAAAATCATAAGAACCTTGGTTAGCTCATTAAAATGACTAATTTAGCTCGAAAATGAAATAATAAGCTCAAAATGGCATAAGAACCTTGGTTAGCTAATGATATTATATACTTAGCTTGGCTTCCACCTAAATGACATAATTAGCCAATTTAACTCCAAAATGCCTTAATAATCATAGTTGGCTCCAAAATGACATATTTTACCCAAGTTAGCTCTAGAATGGCCTATACTTAGCTTGGCTTCCACCTAAATGACATAATTAGCTTAGTAGCTCCAAAATGGCCTATTTAATAAAAAATGACCTATACTTACCTAATATCTCCAAAATGACAAATTAGCTCCAAAAAGGCATAATTAGCTAATTTAGCACGAAGAAGAGGACAAGAGGAGAAGAAAGAGGAAAAATGAAAAAAGGAAGAAAAGGAAGAGAAGAAGAAGAGAAGATAAAGAAGAAGAAGAGAGAAGAAGAGAAGAGAGGAGAAGGAGAAGGAGGAAGAAGAAGGAGAAGAGGAGAAGAAGGAGGAGAGAAGCTCCTTCTCCTTCTCCTCCTTCTCCTCCTCCTTTTTTCTTCTTCTTCTCCTCTAGCTTTCCTTCTCTTCTTGCTTCTTCTCTTTCTCTTATTCTACGTAGCTATTAGACTCATCCAACAAAGAATAAATTGGCTAATTATCCAACAAATGACATAATTAGCTTAGTTAGGTGAAAACATCAAAGAACCTTGGTTAGCTCATTAAAATGACTAATTTAGCTCGAAAATGAAATAATAAGCTCAAAATGGCATAAGAACCTGGTTAGCTAATGAATATTATATACTTAGCTTGGCTTCCACCTAAATGACATAATTAGCAAATTTGACTCCAAATGCCTTAATAATCATAGTGGCTCCAAAATGACATATTTTACCCAAGTTAGCTCTAGAATGGCCTATACTTAGCTTGGCTTCCACCTAAATGACATAATTAGCTTAGTAGCTCCAAAATGGCCTATATAATAAAAAATGACCTATACGAACCTAATTATCCTCCAAAATGACATAATTAGCTCCAAAAAGGCATAATTAGCTAATTTAGCACGAATAAGAGGACAAGAGGAGAAGAAAGAGGAAAATGAAAAAAAGCAAGAAGAAGAAGAAGAGAAGAATAAGATAAGAAGAAGGAGAAGGAGAAGGAGGAAGAATAAGGATCAGAAGGAGAAGAAGGAGGAGAGAAGCTCCTTATCCTTATCCTCCTTCCCCTCCTCCTTTTTTTTTCTTCTTCTCCCCTAGCTTCATCTTCTCGTCTTGCTTCTTCTCTTTCTCTTCTTCTACGTAGCTATTAGACTCATCCAACAAATAATAAATTAGCTAATTATCCAACAAAATGACATAATTAGCTTAGTTAGGTGAAACCATCATAAGAACCTTGGTTAGCTAATTAAAATGACTAATTTAGCTCGAAAATGAAATAATAAGCTCAAAATGGCATAATAACCTTAGTTAGCCAATGAATATTATATACTTAGCTTGGCTTCCACCTAAATGACATAATTAGCCAATTTAACTCCAAAATGCCTTAATAATCATAGTTGGCTCCAAAATGACATATTTTACCCAAGTTAGCTCTAGAATGGCCTATACTTAGCTTGGCTTCCACCTAAATGACATAATTAGCTTAGGTAGCTCCAAAATGGCCTATTTAATAAAAAATGACCTATAATTACCTAATTATCGTCCAAAATGACATAATTAGCTCCATAAAGGCATAATTACCTAATTTAGCACGAAGAAGAGGACAAGAGGAGAAGAAAGAGGGAAAATGAAAAAAAGGAAGAAGAAGAAGAAGAGGAGAAGAAGAGAAGAAGGACAAGGAGAAGGAGGAAGAAGGAGAAGAAGGAGAAGAAGGAGGAGAGAAACTCCTTCTCCTTCTCCTCCTTCTCCTCCTCCTTCTTTTCTTCTTCTTCTCCTCTAGCTTGTCCTTCTCTTCTTGCTTCTTCTCTTTCTCTTATTCTACGTAGCTATTAGACTCATCCAACAAAGAATAAATTGGCTAATTATCCAACAAAATGACATAATTAGCTTAGTTAGGTGAAAACATCATAACAACCTTGGTTAGCTCATTAAAATGACTAATTTAGCTCCGAAATGAAATAATAAGCTCAAAATGGCATAAGAACCTAGGTTAGCTAATGAATATTATATACTTAGCTTGGCTTCCACCTAAATGACATAATTAGCAAATTTGACTCCAAAATGCCTTAATAATCATAGTTGCTCCAAAATGACATATTTTACCCAAGTTAGCTCTAGAATGGCCTATACTTAGCTTGGCTTCCACCTAAATGACATAAATTAGCCTTAGTTAGCTCCAAAATGGCCTATATAATAAAAAATGACCTATACGAACCTAATTATCCTCCAAATGACATAATTAGCTCCAAAAAGGCATAATTAGCTAATTTAGCACGAATAAGAGGACAAGAGGAGAAGAAAAGAGGAAAATGAAAAAAGCAAGAAGAAGAAGAAGAGAAGAAGAAGATAAGAAGAAGGAGAAGGAGAAGGAGGAAGAATAAGGATAAGAAGGAGAAGAAGGAGCAGAGAAGCTCCTTCTCCTTCTCCTCCTTCCCCTCCTCCTTTTTTTCTTCTTCTTCTCCCCTAGCTTCATCTTCTCTTCTTGCTTCTTCTCTTTCTCTTCTTCTACGTAGCTATTAGACTCATCCAACAAAGAATAAATTGGCTAATTATCCAACAAATGACATAATTAGCTTAGTTAGGTGAAACCATCATAAGAACCTTGGTTAGTTAATTAAAATGACTAATTTAGCTCGAAAATGAAATAATAAGCTCAAATGGCATAATAACCTTAGTTAGCCAATGAATATTATATACTTAGCTTGGCTTCCACCTAAATGACATAATTAGCCAATTTAACTCCAAAATGCCTTAATAATCATAGTTGGCTCCAAAATGACATATTTTACCCAAGTTAGCTCTAGAATGGCCGATACCTAGCTTGGCTTCCACCTAAATGACATAATTAGCTTAGGTAGCTCCAAAATGGCCTATTTAATAAAAAATGACCTATAGTTACCTAATTATCGTCCAAAATGACATAATTAGCTCCAAAAAGGCATAATTAGCTAATTTAGCACGAAGAAGAGGACAACAGGAGAAGAAAGAGGGAAAATGAAAAAAAGGAAGAAGAAGAAGAAGAGAAGAAGAAGAGAAGAAGAAGTACAAGGAGAAGGAGGAAGAAGGAGAAGAAGGAGAAGAAGGAGGAGAGAAACTCCTTCTCATTCTCCTCCTTCTCCTCCTCCTTCTTTTCTTCTTATTATCCTCTAGCTTCTCCTTCTCTTCTTGCTTCTTCTCTTTCTCTTCTTCTACGCAGCTATTAGACTCATCCAACAAACAATCAATCGGCTAATTATCCAACAAAATGACATAATTAGCTTAGTTAGGTGAGAACATCAGAAGAACCTTGGTTAGCCTCTTTAAAATGACTTATTTAGCTCGAAAATGAAATAATATGCTCATAATGGAATGAGAACCTTGGTTACCTAATGAATATTATATACTTAGCTTAGCTTCCACCTAAATGACATAATTAGCCAATTTAACTCCAAATACCTTAATAAGCATAGTTGGCTCCAAAATGACATGTTTTACCCAAGTTAGCTCTAGAATGGCCTATAATTAGCTTGGCTTCCACCTAAATGACATAATTAGCTTAGTGAGCTCCAAAATGGCCTAATTAATAAAAAATGACCTATACTTACCTAATTATCCTCCAAAATGACATAATTAGCTCCAAAAAGGCATAATTAGCTACTTTAGCACGAAGAAGAGGACAAGAGTAGAAGAAAGAGGAAAAATGAAAAAAAGGAAGAAGAAGAAGAAGAGAATAAGGAGGAGAAGGAGGAAGAAGAAGGAGAAGAAGGAGGAGAGAAGCTCCTTCTCCTTCTCCTCCTTCTCCTCCTCCTTCTTTCTTCTTCTTCTCCTCTAGATTCTCCTTCTCTTCCTGCTTCTTCTCTTTCTCTTCTTCTACGTAGCTATTAGACCCATCCAACAAAGAATAAATTCGTTAATTATCCAAAAAAATGACATAATTAGCTTAGTTAGGTGAAAAACATCATAAGAACCTTGGTTAGCTCATTAAAATGACTAATTTAGCTCGAAAATGAAATAATAAGCTCAAAATGGCATAAGAACCTAGGTTAGCTAATGAATATTATATACTGAGCTTGGCTTCCACCTATATGACATAATTAGCAAATTTAACTCCAAAATGCCTTAATAATCATAGTTGGATCCAAAATGACATATTTTACCCAAGTTAGCTCTAGAATGGCCTATACTTAGCTTGGCTTCCACCTAAATGACATAATTAGCTTAGTGAAGCTCCAAAATGGACTATTTAATAAAAAATGACTTATACTTACCTAATTATCCTCCAAAATGACATAATTAGCTCCAAAAAGGCATAATTACTAATTTAGCACGAAGAAGAGGATAAGAGGAGAAGAAAGAGGAAAATGAAAAAAAGGAAGGAAGTTAGAGAAGAGAAGAAGAGAGAGAAGGAGAAGGAGGAAGAAGAAGGAGAAGAAGGAGAATAAGGAGGAGAGAACCTCCTTCTCCTTCTCCTCGTTATCCTCCTCCTTCTTTCTTATTCTTCTCCTCTAGCATCTCCTTCTCTTTCTTGCTTTCTTCTCTTTCTCTTCCTTCTACGTAGCTATTAGACCTCATCCAACAAAGAATAAATTGGCTAATTATCCAAAAAAATGACATAATTAGCATAGTTAGATGAAAACATCATAAGAACCTTGGTTAGCTCATTAAAATGACTAATTTAGCTCAAAATGGCATAAGAACCCTGGTTTAGCTAATGAATATTATAAACTTAGGTTGGCTTTCCACCTAAATACATAATTAGCAAATTTAACTCCAAAATGCCTTAATAATCATAGTTGGCTCCAAATGACATATTTTAACCAACTTAGCTCTAGAACGGCCTAATACTTAGCTTGGCTTCCACCTAAATGACATCATTAGCTTAGTTAGCTCCAAATTGGCCTATTTAAATAAAAAATACCTATACGTACCTAATTATCCTCCAAAATGACATAATTAGCTCCAAAAAGCGTAATTAGCTAATTTAGCACGAAGAAGAGGACAAGAGGAGAAAGAGAAAAAGGAAAAAAGGAAGAAGAAGAAGAGAGAGAAGAAGAGAAAAGAAGGAGAAGGATAAGGAGGAAGAAGAAGGAGAAAAGGGAAGAAGGAGGAGAGAAGCTCCTTCTCCTTCTCTCCTTCCCCTCCTTTTTTTTTCTTTTTCCCCTAGCTTCATCTTCTCTTCTTGCTTCTTCTCTTTCTCTTCTTCTACGTAGCTATTAGACTCATACAACAAAGAATAAATTGGCTAATTATCCAACAAAATGAGATAATTAGCTTAGTTAGGTGAAAACATCATAAGAACCTTGGTTAGCTAGTTAAAATGACTAATTTAGCTCGAAAATGAAATAATAAGCTCAAAATGGCATAAGAACCTTGGTTAGCAATGAATATTATATACTTAGCTTGGCTTCCACCTAAATGACATAATTGCCAATTAACTCCAAAATGCCTTAATAATCATAGTTGGCTCCAAAATGACATATTTTACCCAAGTTAGCTCTAGAATGGCCTATACTTAGCTTGGCTTACACCTAAATGACATAATTAGCTTAGTTAGCTCCAAAATCGCCTATTTAATAAAAAATGACTATACTTACCTAATTATCCTCCAAAATGACATAATTAGCTCCAAAAAGGCATAATTAGCTAATTTAGCACGAAGAAGAGGACAAGAGGAGAAGTAAGAGGGAAAAGGAAAAAAGGAAGAAGTAAAGAAGATAAGAAGAAGAGAGGATAAGAGAGAAGAAGGAAGAAGAGAAGAAAGAGGAGAAGTAGACGGAGGAAGAAGAAGGAGAAGAAGGAGAAGACGGAGGAGAGAAACTCCTTCTCCTTCTCCTCTTTGTCCTCCTCCTTCTTTCTTCTTCTTCTCCTCTAGCTTCTCCTTCTATTCTTGCTTCTTCTCTTCTCTTTTCTACGTAGCTATTAGACTCATCCAACAAAGAATAAATTGGCTAATTATCCAACAAAATGACATAATTAGCTTAGTTAGGTGAAAACATCACAAACCTTGGTTAGCGCATTAAAATGACTAATTTAGCTCAAAATGAAATAATAAGCTCAAAATGGCATAAGAACCTTGGTTAGCTAATGAATATTATATACTTAGCTTGGCTTCCACCTAAATGACATAATTAGCAATTTGACTCCAAAATGCCTTAATAATCATAGTTGGCTCCAAAATGACATATTTTACCCAAGTTAGCTCTAGAATGGCCTATACTTAGCTTGGCTTCCACCTAAATGACATAATTAGCTTAGTTAGCTCCAAAATGGCCTATATAATAAAAAATGACCTATACGTACCTAATTATCCTCCAAAATGACATAATTAGCTCCAAAAGGCATAATTAGCTAATTTAGCACGAAGAAGAGGACAAGAGGAGAAGAAAGAGGAAAAATAAAAAAAAGAAGAAGAGAAGAAGAGAAGAAGAGATAAGAAGAAGGAGAAGGAGAAGGAGGAAGAATAAGGATAAGAAGGAGAAGAAGGAGGAGAGAAGCTCCTTCTCCTTCTCCTCCTTCCCTCCTCCTTTTTTCTTCTTCTTCTCCCTAGCTTTCTCTTCTTGCTTCTTCCTTTCTCTTCTTCTACGTAGCTATTAGACTCATCCAACAAAGAATAAATTGGCTAATTATCCAACAAATGACATAATTAGCTTAGTTAGGTGAAACATCATAAGAACCTTGGTTAGCTAATTAAAATGACTAATTTAGCTCGAAAATGAAATAATAAGCTCAAAATGGCATAAGAACCTTAGTTAGCTAATGAATATTATATACTTAGCTTGGCTTCCACCTAAATGACATAATTAGCCAATTTAACTCCAAAATGCCTTAATAATATAGTTGGCTCCAAAATGACATATTTTACCCAAGTTAGCTCTAGAATGGCCTATACTTAGCTTGGCTTCCACCTAAATGACATAATTAGCTTATAGTAGCTCCAAAATGGCCTATTTAATAAAAATGACCTATATTACCTAATTATCTCCAAAATGACATAATTAGCTCCAAAAAGGCATAATTAGCTAATTTAGCACGAAGAATAGGACAAGAGGAGAAGAAAGAGGGAAAATGAAAAAAAGGAAGAAGAAGAGAAGAGAAGAAGAAGAGAAGAAGAAGGAGAAGGAGAAGGAGGAAGAAGAAGGAGAGAAGGAGAATAAGGAGGAGAGAAGCTCCTTCTCATTCTCCTCCTTCTCCTCCTCCTTATTTTCTTCTTCTTCTCCTCTATCTTCTCCTTCTCTTGCTTCTTCTCTTTCTCTTCTTCTACGTAGCTATTAGACTCATCCAACAAAATAAATAGGATAATTATCCAACAAAA
>JAAAWK010000896.1:0-57538 GCA_022496015.1 Hordeum marinum
CGTGGGCACATGGGCCGGCCCATGAACCCGTGCTGGGTTGGAGGAGGTGCACGCTAGCTGCAATATTACAGGGAAAAGGGCGACAAAAAGAAGGGGTAGGAACCCGGGTTCAAACCAAGGTCTACTCCATAGAGGAGTGGGGTTTCAGCCAGTACGCTACACAAGTGTTTGTGTTAGTTTGTGTCCTACCCAATATGACGAAACCGCACGGCGATTTTGACAGGAAAAAATCCAAAACTTTTCTTAACTTGTGGATGGCATAGTGGGTAATTTAGGGCAACTTTAGGGGCAAAAACTATGATGGACGATAGCTGCTTTATTATTAGGTAAAGATAAGGATACATTAGTCTTGATTGGTGAACCGGGACTAAATGTTCTTCCCAACCGGAACTAAAGGTCGTTTCTACACTAGTGATTACTACAAACACGCCTTATGTATGAACGGACTCAATGATTCTTGGAGGAAGCGGGTCGATTCATTTATAAAAAAGGCGGCGTCAGGATAAAAGTGAGTGATGACATAGATCACTACTTCCGAACGTACAAATAATATCCTATCCAACGGTATCTGGTGCATGCAGATAAAATAAAGCAACATGTCCGGTGCACATTAAAAAGGAGCATTTACATAACAAGAAACTTTATTGTTACATAGCCAAATCAATAGATAACAATTATACATCAGTAAACTTGACAATCAAAGCAGAAAAACTGAGTCACTGGAACAAGCTTCTCGTAATATATAAAGACATTATGTTAACAAAGAGATGAAAATCAAAGAAATAAAAATATATCGGGTGCAACCGTGAAAATTGAAATAAACAAATAAAAATGTAGACACCATAATAGCAGCGACACCGATAGACAAGAGAAGCGTGCGCCTCACGGGTTCCCGCCTGCGATGATGATGTTCATTGCCACGGGCTAAGTACGTTTCAGCTTCCTTCTTGAGAGCAGTGGCCTTTTCGGGCGATGCAGTGGAGGCCTCCTTCAGCTTACTGTAATACAGTTCCATATATACCATGGATTCTTCTTGGTGCTTGCAATACTTCTCGCACCTTGGCTTGCAAACATCCCTTTCTCCCTTGCAAAACTTGTAACATTGTTCCTGACACTCAGCTGCCGCCGGTGTCGACAGCGCCGCTACAAGCACGGTCAGCAGGAGAGTGAGAACGATTGCATTCCTAGTATTCGGCGCCATTCTTACTTGGCCCTTGAGATGAAATCCACAAGGTATGACGGGTTTAGAAGGAGGATGTTGAAGAGGAGATGATTTTTTGTGAGAAGGACGGAGTTCTGGCCATTGCCCGGTTAATATAAATAGCATGTATAATATAAGAAAATGTGGCCATGAGAGATACATGGACAACCCCACGTCGCAAGTGACATGCATGTCAATCTGGATGCATGGTACCCATTCCTTCTTATTTTTATCCAAACACATATTGGTGCGAACTGGTTGGTTACATCATCTTTAGCCACGACTTGCACATTCGGTCCCTCAAACGCCCGCGGTGACCGGGCGTGTCCATTTTGAACCCCTATATTTTCGTCTATGTGGACGCATTTCTCATATTTTTTCCTCATACGTGCGATCACTTACATGTGATTGGTGGAAAAAAAAAGAAAGAAAGAAAAGAATGAATAAAGAAAAAAAAATATGGTTTACGGTGTGGTCGCGTCCTACATGACGGACTCACCGGGCAAATTGCGCATGCATGTGTTGCGAACTAGCAGGACCTAGGTTATGCATGCACAATTTGATGGGATGATAAAAAGACCAACAAAAACTCTGGTAGTAATCTATCTTTTTGAATAGCATGGCATGGGCTGAGCTGCAAGGGAATGATTGTAGTATGTAGGTATGAGAGAATGATTCTGGCGGCTCTAATTCGAATAGCATAGAAAACTCGTCTCTCTGTCAGCTCAATAGATCTCTTATGTCTCGTCGCTTAACTTGTGGCTCAAGTTCAGTGAGCCAAATAAACTGAAAGAACATTCTCATGCCATTGAACCTTCTTGCCGCAAAAGAATATTTTAGTATGTAACTATAAGCTTCAAATATTGTAGGTTTCTTATATTGTTGCAAATCTAGGTTATTGGGATATTTTCACCAACCTACAAATTGGTTCTTGTCTATTTATTATGTGGCTAGCACCATAAGAGTGCATGCAAAGACGGACACTTTCTTTGGAGGGCATAACCAAAATGTATTGTATCGGTGATTTTTTTTTCTTAGAGTCGTTACACAATGGATTTTTTTCCAATTTGATGTAAACTTTTGAATGAGATTATATTTTATAGCCCTTACTAGTGAATGGTTCATGTATCACAAAATATATACATACTAATAAAGCAAGGTACGTTTTCTCCGATTTTTTAATCCGTTCATCGCCGAAAAGATTTCTTTTAATTGAAGGTGGTATTAAATTTTTGTGCCTCCGTGTGCTAGAAAGTATAATGCTTTGTCCAGAATTTCGTATCTGAGGAATGCGCGCTTAATTTTGTACCCACGTAGCTGGGACAACCCAATTTGCCGCACGCAGCGCCATATAGTCGGGCCTTCACATAGGGCGCCCAAGACTGGGCCATGTTGTTATTTTTTTCTGTTGTTTCTATTTTCTTTTTCTCTTTCTTTCTCTTTCTCTTTTCAATTATTTTTTCTTTTTCCCCTTTGAAGTTTGTTTATATTTTCCATTTTTAAAATTCAAATTGTCACTTAATTGTTTTCTAATTTTCAAAAAATGTTCAGAATTTTATCTAGAAATAATATTGTTTCGAAAATTATTTGGAACTAAAAAAAATCTCGTACCAAAGTTGTTCAAAATTCAAAAAATATTTGTGTTTTTAAAAATTGTTTGAGATTTTTTTTTAAAAACATTACATTTTAAGAAATATTCAAGATTCCAAAAATATTATTGTTAGGAAGTTTAGTAGTATTGCTAGGAGTAGTATTATTCCTTTGAAGGATAATACATAACACATTATGATACAACTCTTGTTGGAAGGAGTATTATTGCTAGGTCATCTATATTATTTCTTGTAAATTTGTATGATTCCATGTAAATTTGTATTGTGAGTTAGAAATTCAGGTCATTTGTAATATTCCTTGTAAATTTGTGATACACTGGAGGTGTAGTATTATTTCTAGGAGTTGAGTGATTTATTCAGTAATTGCTTCGTGTATCCGTTGGACCCGATTGCATAACCAGAAAGATTTCGAGAGTTCTCAGGTGGGAATTCAGGTAGTTAACTAGGATTATCCTTCCAACGAATGCATAATGGGTTATGTATTTGTTTCCGATTTGTTTCGCAAGCCTCATCCTTTGTTTTGCAGTAATATGGTAATTCGAGTTGCCTCGATGTCAAGTGTTTATTTCATACTTTTCCTCACTGTTGTGCTCATATTCTCATGGGAATGCTAATCCTTTTGATCAACGTGAGTTGTCATGTAATTCTTTCAACCGGTGTGCTTGTCCGCAAGGTAATTCAATCCTCCCCTATATTTGCAAGATCAATCCTCTTATTTCATTTTGGGAGTTCGTCTCATCTGTCCCAAGTTGTCTTTATTTTGTCCCACCCTCCCGCCTTTTTTCTTTAATGATTAAATTCTCATCCAAGTGTCTTTCTATTCGTGTGAAGCCTCTTCATCCGTTTTCTTCCAGTTTTCAGTCCGGTGGTTTCCATGTGAAGATACTCAAAAGCTTCAAGTTCACCATTCTTCGCCCTTATTTTCTTCCCCGATGAATTTGATTCAACGTCTCGGTCTTCACCGTATCCTTTTCATTTGCTAAATGTTTTCCCATGTTGCAAATTGTTAGTCAAGTCTCTCTTGTTTATTCACCTCTCTCTATTCTATCTGGAGTGATAAAGATATCTCAGAAGAGTCGTATTTTTTTATTCAAATCATTTCAAATTTATTTCAAGGCTCTCACCTCATAAAGTTTTAAATTTGTACCGGTGCAATCTCTCTTCCTAAACAATTGTTTCAACGTGTTTCCCTTTTTGTGGGCCCATAACCCACGGGTTTTTCCTACGATCTTACCTGGCTCTTCTAATCTTTTCCGGGGATCTCAAGTTCTTTTCAAATGTGACGTAAGAATGAATCCCATCAGTCATATTCCTTCCCCAATATAGTTTTTTGAATTAGTTTTCATCGTTGCCTCAACCTTTCTTTCTTCATTATTCTGGAGTGTCTCGGTAATTCATGATTATGTTTTTCGTCATCATTCACAGCGTTGAAGATTGAAGGAGAGTTTCTCTTAAATCTTTGCCCGTTCTTCTGAAGATTCGTCATCTCAGCTTGTTGCTATCCTCTTAAATTGTTTTCTGATCGTTAAAATTCTTCTCTTGTCTATCCGACGCAGTTTAGAGTTGTTTTTGTTTTCGATCCCCGAAGGCCATCATTGTAGAAGATTTCTTTGTTCTCAGGTTTCAGCTTTCTTTCTCAAATTCTTCTCAATTGATATCTCTTTGTTCGTTCAATTTTTTTCTTCGTTAGTATCTAAATTCTTACTGGTGCCTTGTTTAAGCTTTTGCTAGGCGGATTGTGCCCTCTTCATTTTCATGTATTCCATTCATTCATAGTATCCTCGTTCGTTCCAAATTCTTACCGATGTTTCGTTCAAGACTTCTTGAAGTCCGTGTTAGCTTTCTTCAAACTTTTCAACAGGAATAAGTAGTATGCCAAATCAATTGCTTGTCATCAATTTAATTTGATGAAGGATAAGCATAACATAATTATTATTCCTGTTTCATCAAAGTGATTTCAATCCTTCTTCCGGAGTTGTTCATGATGATTTCATATTGTGTATTTGTGAGCCTTCATGTTGTTATCTTCATCATTCATTTATTTTTGATCATGCTTTCATTCCAGAGTTCTTCCCAAGGGTTCTTCATGGTGGCTCGCTAAGGATGTAATTCATTCTCGAAGTGTTCTTCAAGATTTTGTTGGAGGAGCTCAAATATTCTTACCTTGCATTTCAAAGTGCCATTCTTTCTCCATTATGTTTTGAGATCATGTTATAGCATTGTTGATTCATGAGGAGCCTCGAAGAAAAATTATCAAGAGTGAGATAATTAAACCCATCATTTCTTTGTCGAAGTTATCTTGGATTGTAGTTCACCTAAATCTTTTCCTAAGGATTGTTGATATTATGGTGTTTATCATGATCCAAGTTCTCTACGTATCCTCTTGGGGTAAGAAGTTTTCATCTCTTGTTGCTGCCAACCAATCAATTGTTTCAATTCATGGCCGGTTGTCATCTCATAATTTCGAGATGTTTTCCATAAGCCCACAACAAGGTTTTTTCTTTTCATTGTTGATTTTTAAGCAACTTCGTTCAATCTCTTCTTGTAAGGATGATTTTCAAATTCAATTGTGATAGAAGTTGTCATTTTCTTCTCCGTTCTTTGTTTCTAACAATCTAGCTTCTATTCTTTTGTTCCGGAGACATTGTGATGTTGCTCTCGTGACACCATCATCTCGTTTTATCAAGATCATGTTATTCCATTTCTTATCCATTTAACAGGAGTGTTGTGAAATCTCTTCGAGTTCTTTCCATCTTATCAAGTTTAGCTTCTCTTTTCTATAGGAGTGCTGACCAAATTAATTATTTCTTCTTTTTCCTTGTCTATCACGTGTTTCTCTTTAGAGACCAGAGTGGTTTCGAATTCATGTTTGTTCCTCGTGCAATTATTCATCCCTCTGCAACCTTCAAGATTCGTTGGTTCACTCTTTTGTCAAATAAGCAACTAAGTTTTACCTCTTCCTTTCCTCTTCCTCTTCCTATTCTAATTCTAAGATCTCGGGTCGAGATCTCTTGTAAGTGGAGGATAGTCGTAAAAGCCCAAGACCAACGCTTCAGACGCCTTCCGATTATTTCGAGTTTTGTCATGTGTTTTATTTGTTTGTCGCATTCATCGTCGCATCTTTCGCATCATCCGCATTGCATGTTGTCATCATTTTTGGATACTTGTATCCGTTCGTAGTTGTTGGTTCTCCCCATTCTTGTCAACAACCATTTCGAGACCAAACACACTCACATGCGCCCACGACATCATTAAAATATTATGTTTAAACAACCTCGCCCTCCAAGCTATGCACCCTCTAGAAAAGGACACCAAATCAAATACAAACAACGGAGGAGCCTGGGCACGTGTCCTCAAGGGACATCGCACCCAGCCTTGGTGGCTACGACCACTATCATATCACCTATTATATGAAGGCCTCACCTGACAGCTAGCCTCGACAAGGCCACCGAGCCCATACATTTGGGCGTTAAGGACTTCCTTCATCCCCCTCACCACATCAGCCAGTGGTGAAGATTGTGAGGGCGCTGCGGAAGCAGCGGACAGGCCCACACTGGCCTCTCCCATCATTCCCTCGAGGGAAAACACAACGTCCAAGGACACAACATTGCTAGAGGCCCATGCGACACTAAAGACCGAAGCAAGAGGCCCAGTGACGACCTCCGTGGCCACGAAATTGACATAAACCAAAAGGTAAGAGGGAGCTCCAAAAAGGGCAGCAATCACAAAAACTCCAACCAATGATGAGGGGGCGATCTCTAGGGGGACAACTTGGTGGTCCCAATGCGGCCCAATCGTGACCGTCTCTATGACAGCAAAGGGTGAAGCCTTCGAGGCAACAACCTCCCTGCAATAAAATCAGGTCAGAATTCGGCAAATGCCTTTTACTTCGTTGACACTTTAAAGACAGGTGAAAACATATTGGGCGGGCTCCACTAGTCTCCACGTCTTGGGCACTTGCACCTCCGGCAGCACCTTCAGCTAAGCAGGGGGGTCCGACCCACCCTGGGGCTGGCTAAACACGGGCACCACCCGCACCGACATGAGAGCCCCGTCCTTAGGGTCCACCGGCTTAGCGGCTCCGTCCAGGCAGGCCGAAGCAAGAGGGATCCCGCGACCTCCCGCAAAGTGCTCTACATCTGCCTGCCCAGAGCAGAGAGAGGCCCATTACATCGTATGACGCCCTCACCAGCCGCCTCGCCGCTTTCTCCGCCCGTAGCGGAGGAAACTGTATTTTTTCCCTTTTGTATAGGAGGTAGTGCCGCCCCGACGTAGACTGCAAGAGGACCGCCATCTCCGGACTCAGATCTTGGCCTGGTAACGGGGCTTGTGAGAACTGGCAGGGAAGCCGGCAAACTCATGCGGCAGCCAAAACTGTGGGGATCAGAAACAAAGGAAAACTCCTGTCAGTACCAAACATGAAACCAAAAGTCTCACCTCCCCCGGTGGGGCGTCATGGTAGAATGGCTCCACCACCACCTCCAAGGAAACCATGTAGGCCTCCAACACCGTCGATAGGGCAAGTCTACAATAGAGTCCATTGTCCCGAAGATCGACATGGGAGACTGATAACCCACAAGTATGGGGATCATAACAGTCTTCGAGGAAAGTATGTTACCCAAATTTGTTGATTCAACACAAAGGGGAGCCAAAGAATATTTATTGGTCTAAGCAGTCGAGTTTTTAATTCAACTACACCAGGAGTATCCTTCTGTAACAAAAGTTTAGTCACAAGGCAGAATAGCAATAGTAGCAGTAACAGTAACAACAATAGTAATAGTAACATAATAAGAATTAGTATATGAAAAGCGTAGGCCATGGATTAGTGATGGGTAGATATGGATGACATTCATCATGTAACAGTTACACACTAGAGCGACACAGAACTAACTGCAATTCATCAATATAATGTAGGCATGTATTCCGTATATAGTCATACGTGCTTGCAATAAGAACTTGTATGACATCTGTTATCCTACCCTCCCATGGCAGTGGGGTGCATTAGGAAATCTAAGGGATATAAGGCCTCCTTTTAATAGAGAACCGGAACAAAGAATTGCCACTTAGTGAATACATGAACTCCTCAAACTATGGCAATCACCGGAAAGAATCCCAATTATAGCCACCTTGGGGTATGCGGATCATGACACGTCATAGGTGCATAGAACTTGCAAGATACGATCTAAATCACTCTCATATTTATGAAAACATAATAACTTCAAATATAAAATTAAGTCACTCGGGCCCCAGTGACAAGCATTAAGCATAGCAAAGTCGATCTCAGAACATAGTGGATACTAGGGATCATGTCCTATCATAACAACTCGATTACATGATCAATCTCATCCAATTCCATCACTGTGCATCAAGCCTACAAAGTATTTACACACTCCCGGTGGTGAGCATCATGGAATTGTTGATGGAGAAGGGTTGGTGATGACGACGGTGATGATCTCTCTAATTTTTTCTCCGAAGATATGAATTTATAGGACTGGAATTAGGGTCTATAGATCCACCTGGGCCCCACAAGCACCCCCCTCTAGTAGTTCTTCGCTGCATAATTCATTATATCTTCCAAAAAAATCACAAAATTTCGTCCAATTCCGGGAACTTTTAGTTCCGCACAAAAATAACACCAAGGTAGTTCTGTTGAAAACAGTGTGAGACTGTGTTAATTTCATTCAAATCACGCAAATTAGAGTTCAAAACAAGAGCAAAGGTATTTGGAAAAGTAGATATGATTGACACATATCAACTCCCCCAAGCTTAACTGATTGCTTGTCCTCAAGCAATTCAGTTCATAAACTGAAAGTGATAAAGAAAAAATTTGCAAACTCTTTTGTTCTTGTTGTTATATATATGCTTAGCTAGTGTTCAGGTTTTCAACATAAATCATAAATAACCATATCGATGATAACACTGAGCTATTATATTCACCCATGACAATCACATAACCAACTAGTGAGTGATAATAAAATATCCACATGCCAACAATTTTTCAAAACAATCATGATATAATATGATAACATGGTAGAAAAGATCCATTCATGCTCACATCCAACATTAACTAAAACCAATGCATAAGAATGACAATAGTGCTCAATAGTCTGGTACTTTAGTAAGAGGATGAGGAATCAATAATAGAAATAAAATAACATGAAAGTAAATAGAAAGGCCCTTCGTAGAGGGAAGCATTGATTTGCAAGTGCAAGAGCTCATGGTTTAAAATAGAGATGAAATTGTAATTTTGGGTGATGCGATTTCCCTGTAAACGTCACGACTGAGTTTTCAATATCTTCATGCTAAACACAATATTGGCTGTTCCCAAGGGGAAATGTAAAGTTTAATCCATCCACCATACATACACAGACCCTGGCACTGAATCCATGGGTGCCTGCCAACATATCAACTGTGCCAGGAGTTTTGTTTAATTATTTTTGATTATGCAGGACTGGATATCCTTTTTACAAGCCTCTCAGGTGCAATGATAGGCGAATAAATGCCCATCTTGATAATAGGCAACTTAGCATGGACGATACTAACCACCCTATCACTCCTTAAGCGGTATGAGCACACAAAATGGATGTTTATTTTAATGTTTAGAGGTGACACATGCAAATTTACTTGCAACGACAGGGTAATATCGTATATAGGTAGATATGGTGGACTCATGTGGTACAACTTTGGATTAAGGATTTTGGACACACAAGCAGTATTCCCGCTTACTACATGTGAAGGCTAGCAATAGATTGAGAAGTGGCCAGCTAGAGAGCGAAAACGGTCATAATCATGCATTGGGAATAATTAACATTGAAAACTAGCATGAGTAGGATATGAACACTCAGAATTTAAACATCATGCAGGCTGCATTGGTTTTGAATCAACTACATGTTTGGACATGGGCCAAATCAAGTCACACTAGTAGAAAAGAGGGCATTGGTTCGGGCCTCCAAATCCCATTAATCCCGATTCGCTCACGAACCGAGAACAAAGGTGGCAACCATCCCGGTTCATGAGCCCAGGGGGGCGGCCGAGCCACGTGGGCCATTGGTCCCGGTTCGTAGGACCCCTTTGGTCCCGGTTCCAGGCACGAGCCGGGACCAATGTGCCTCGCTCCTGGCCCATGACCATTGGTCCTGGTTCGTGGGTGGAACCGGGACCAAAGGGAGACCTATTGTCCCGGTTCCAGCCACGAACCGGGACCAATGGTCTGCCTATATAAACCCTCGCCCACCGCTAGCAGAGCCGTGGAGTGCTCTGTTTTTCCAGGACAGCAATGTTAGAGCTTTGTGGTGCTCTAGCTCACCTCCTATGCACATGAGGTGTTTGATAAAATGCCCGAGAAACACTTGAGCTTTCTCCTCTCGAAGATCCTTGTCCAAACTCTATTTTCGTCAATATTTTTCTAGGTTTGGCGGTCCGTCCTGTCCCGTCCTCATCCCGAAACCGCCGTCGAGCGCCTGCGCGTGGTGAGCCTCTTGATCTTATCTTCTTTCTAAAAGAAAATATACTTACTCATATGATTTTCAAATAGTTTCAATGTATGGTTTAATTAAATGCTCTGGAGAGCTATATGTTGGTCAATGAGAACTATGTATCTACTTTGGTTTTAATGTGATGATGAACTTCTATTAATTTGGTCACTTCTGTATTCCTGATGTTCTGTAATGGTTTTTGACACACTTAATTATATATAATGCACGCAGATGAACCGGCAATGAATGTACGGTAACAGACACATCGATGAGTACATTAAGGGGGTGCATCATTTTCTTGAAGTGGCCGAGGCAAACAAGCAAAATGGTTTTATGTGTTGTCCATGCCCTACATGTGGGAATTTGAAGTCTTACTCTAACAAGAAAATCCTTCATAGCCACCTGTTTGTGAAGGGTTTCATGCCACACTATAATGTTTGGACCAAGCACGGAGAAATAGGGGTTATGATGGAAGACGGCGAAGAAGAAGAGGATGATGAAAACTATGTGCCCCTGAATATGGTGATGCTGCAACCGAGGAAGCTAAAGATCAAGAGGAACCAGACGATGTGCCCGATGATGATTTTCGCCGGGTCATTGTTGATGCAAAAGGATAGTGCTAAAGTGAAAAGGAGAAGCTGAAGTTTGATTGCATGTTAGAGGATAAAAAAAGGGTTGTACCCCAATTGCGAAGATGGCAACACAAAGCTCAGTATCACACTGGAATTGCTGCATTGGAAGGCAGAGAATGGTGTACCTGACAAAGGATTTGAGAAACTACTGAAAATATTGAAGAAGAAGCTTCCAAAGGATAACGAATTGCCCCACAATACGTATGCAACAAATAACGTTGCATGCCCTCTAGGATTGGAGGTGCAGAAGATACATGCATGCCGTAATGACTGCATCCTGTACCGCGGTGAGTACGAGGAACAGAACGCTTGCCCGATATGCGGTGCATTGCGCTATAAGATCAGACGCGATGACCCTGGTGATGTTGAGGGCGAGCACCCCAAGAAGAGGGTTGCTTCCAAGGTGATGTGGTATGCTCCTCTAATACCACGATTGAAATGTATGTTTAGAAACAAAGAGCGTGCCAAGAATATGCGATGGCATAGAGAGGACCGTAAGAAAGACGGGAAGTTGAGAGCACCCGCTGACGGGTCGCAGTGGAGAAAATCGAGAGAAAGTACTAGAAGGATTTTGCAGGTGACACAAGGAACGTATGGTTTGGTTTAAGCGCGGATGGCATTAATCCTTTTGGGGAGCAGAGCAGCAATCACAGCACCTGGCCCGTGACTCTATGTATCTATAACCTTCCTCCTTGGCTGTGCATGAAGCGGAAGTTCATTATGATGTCAGTTCTCATCCAAGGCCCTAAGCAACCCGGCAACGACATTGATGTGTTCCTAAGGCCATTAGTTGAAGAAGTTTTACAGTTGTGGAATGCAAATGGTGTATGCATGTGGGATGAGCACAAACAAGAGGATTTTGTTCTGCATGCGTTGCTGTTTGTAACCATCAATGATTGGCCTACTCTCAGTAACCTTTCAGGACAGAAAAACAAGGGATACCATGCATGCACGCACTGTTTAGATGACACCAAAAGTATATACCGGGACAATTGTAGGAAGAATGTGTACCTAGGGCATCGTCGATTTCTTCCGACCAACCATCAATGTCGAAAGAAAGACAAGCATTTCAAAGGCGAGGCAGATCACCAGAAGAAGCCCGCCATCTGTACCGGTGATCACATACTTGCTATGGTCAATGATTTACAAGTAATCTTTGGAAAGGGTCCCGATGGACTATCTGTTCTGAATGACACTGAGGGACACACACCCATGTGGAAGAAGAAATCTATATTTTGGGACCTAACCTATAGGAAAGACCTAGAGGTCCGCTCTGCAATCGACGTGATGCACATGACAGAGAATCTTTGCGTGATTCTGCTAGGCTTCTTGGGCGTGTATGGGAACACAAAAGATACACCGAAGGCACGGGAGGACCAGCAACGTGTTCATGAAAAAGACGGCATGCCTCCAAAGAAGTATGAAGGTCCCCCTAGCTATGCTCTTACCAAAGAAGAGAAGGAAATCTTCTTTGAATGCCTGCTCGGTATGAAGGTCCTGTCTGGCTTCTCGTCGAATATAAAGGGAATAATAAATACGTCAGATAAAAAGTTCTAGAGCCTAAAGTCTCATGACCGCCACGTGATTATGATGCAACTGCTTCCGGTTGCATTGAGGGGGCTTCTACCGGAAAATGTTCGATTAGCCATTGTGAAGCTATGTGCATTTCTCAATGCAATCTCTCATAAGGTGATCGATCCAGAAATCCTACCAAGGTTAATGAGTGATGTGGCGCAGTGTCTTGTTAGTTTTGAGCTGGTGTTCCCACCATCCTTCTTCAATTTCATGACGTACGTCCTAGTTCATCTACTCAACGAGATTGTCGTTTTGGGCCGTGTATTTCTACACAATATGTCCCCCTTTGAGAGGTTCATGGGAGTCCTAAAGAAATATGTCCATAACCGCGCTAGGCCAGAAGGAAGCATCTCCATGGGCCATCAAACAGAGGATGTCATTGGGTTTTGTGTTGACTTCATTCCTGAACTTAAGAAGATAGGACTCCCTCAATCGCGGTATGAGGGGAGACTGGCTGGAAAAGGCATGCTAGGAGCGAAGTCAATAATATGTGGGGACGGGTATTCTTGGTCTCAAGCACACTACACAGTTATATAGAATTCTACCTCGGTGACCCCGTATGTCAATGAACACAAGAACATTCTGCGCTCCAAACACCCAGAGCAGTGTGATGACTAGATTACGTGTGAACACATCAAGACTTTCGGCAGTTGGTTGCAAATACGTCTCAGGTGTGACAACACTGTTTCTGATGAGTTGTACTCGTTGGCCAGGAGACCATCTTTGATTGTATTGACTTACATGTTGGGGAACGTCGCATGGGAAACAAAAATTTTCCTACGCACACGCAAACCTATCCATGGTGATGAGCATCTACGAGAGGGAGAGTGGATCTACGTACCCTTGTAGATCGCTAAGCGGGAAGCGTTAAGAAACGCGGTTGGTGTAGTCGAACTTCTTCGCGATCCAAATCGCCGAGCGTCCCGCGATCCAATCACGAACCGTCCCGCGAACACATCATGATCCGTCCCGTGAACTCATCACGATCCGTCTCACGATCTTGATCACGATCTGTCCCGCGAACTCATCACGATCCGTTCCGTGATCACATCACGAACCGTCTCGCGATCTCGATCACGGTCCTTCCGATCTAGCGCCGAACGGACGGCACCTCCGCGTTCAGCACACGTGCAGCTTGATGACGATCTCCACCATCTTGATCCAGCAAGAGGAGGTGGAGAGGAGAGAGAGTTCACCGGCAGCGTGACGGCGCTCCGGTGATGGTGGTGGTGGAGCAATTCCGGCAGGGCTTCGCCTAAGCGCTGCAGAAATCCGATCTAGAGGAGAAACTGTGCACCGGTGAAACGGGTAGCACGTGGCCGGAAATTCTGTCCAAAAACCACCCAATCCACTAGTATATATAGGAGGAGAGGAGAGGAGAGGCAGCCAAGGCCTTTGGGTCGGCCGAAATAGGAGGTGGGAAGAAATCCTACTTCACCTCCAATCCTAGTTGGAGTAGGATTGCCTCCTATTGGCTGATTTTCCACTTTTTGCTTTAGGACTTTCTCTCCTGCGCCATGGGCCTTTGTGGCTGTTTTCCCAGCCCACTAAGGGCTGGTTATTATTCTCCCACAGCCCATGGACCTCTTGGGGTCGAAATACCCCTCCCGGAGGTCCTCCGGTACACTACCGGCACTCCCGGTACAATACCGATACTCCCGGTACACTACCGATGAGCCCGAAACTTTTCCGGAAACCAAACTGGGACTTCCTATATATGAATCTTTACCTCCGGACCATTCCGGAGCTCCTCGTGACGTCCGGGATCTCATCCGGGACTCCGAACAACCTTCGGTCACCACCATACATAACTCTACACTACCGAAACGTCACCGAACCTTAAGTGTGCAGACCCTGCGGGTTCGAGAACTATGTAGACATGACCGAGACACCTCTACGATCAATAACCAATGGCGGGACCTGGACGTCCACATTGGTTCCTACATATTCTACGAAGATCTTTATCGGTCGAACCTCTATGTCAAGGATTCAGTTAATCCCGTATATCGTTCCCTTTGTTCTTCGGTATGTTACTTGCCCGAGATTCGATCGTCGGTATCTCCATACCTAGTTCAACCTCGTTACCGGCAAGTCTCTTTACTCGTTCCGTAATACAAGATCCCGCAACTAACAATTAGTCACATTGCTTGCAAGTCTTATTGTGATGTTGCATTACCGAGTGGGCCCCGAGATACCTCTCCGTCACACGGAGTAACAAATCCCAGTCTCGATCCATGCCAACTCAACAAACACCATCGGAGATACCTGTAGAGCACCTTTATAGTCACCCAGTTACGTTGCAACGTTTGATACACACAAGGCACTCCTCCGATATCCGTGAGTTGCATGATCTCATGGTCATAGGAACATATACTTGACATGCAGAAAACAGTAGCAATAAACTGACACGATCATATGCTATGTTTGTAGTTTGGGTCTTATCCATCACATCATTCTCCTAATGATGTGATCCCGTTATCAAATGACATCTCATGTCCATGGCTAGGAAACCTTAACCATCCTTTGATCAACGAGCTAGTCCATTAGAGGCATACTAGGGACATGGTTTTGTCTATGTATCCACACATGCATTTAAGTCTCCGATCAATACAGTTATAGCATGGATAATAAACGATTATCATGAACAAGGAAATATGATAATAACTAATTTATTATTGCCTCTAGGGCATATTTCCAACAGTCTCCCACTTGCACTAGAGTCAATAATCTAGTTCACATCACCATGTGATTCGCATTGTTATGAATCTAACACCCAATGAGTTTTGGGGCTCGATCATGCTTTGCATGTGAGAGAGGTCTTATAGTCAACGGGTCTGCGATATTCAGATCCGTGTGTACTTTGCAAATCTCTATGTCAAACCGTAATCACTGCTACCACACTCCACTTGGTACTATTTCCAAATGGCTGCTCCACTATACGTATCCAGATTGCTACTACTAGTCATCCGGATAGGTGTTAAAGCTTGCATCGACGTAACTATTTACGACGAACTCTTTATCACCTCCATAATCAAGAAACATTTCCTTAGTCCTCTGGTTACTAAGGATAATTCCGACCGCTGTCCAGTGATCCACTCCTGGACCACTCTCGTACCCCTTGACAAACTCATGGCAAGGCACACATGGGTGCGGTACACAGCATGGCATAATATAGAGCCTATGGCTAAGGCATAGGGGACGACGTTCGTCCTTTCTCTTTCTTCTGCCGTTGTCGAGCTTTGAGTCTCACTCAACTTCACACCTTACAAATCAGACGAGAACTATTTCTCTGGCTGATCCATTTTGAACTCTTTCAAAATCTTGTGAAGGTATGCACTCATTGAAAGTCTCATCAAGCATCTTGATCTATCTCTATAGATTTTGATGCTCAACAATTAGGTAGCTTTATCCAGGTCTTCCTTAGAAAAACACTTTTCAAACAACCTTTTATGCCTCCCAGAAATTCTACATTATTTCCGATCAACAATATGTCAACCACATATACTTATCAGAAACTCTATAGTGCTCCCACTCACTTTATTGCAAATACAAGTTTCTCGTAAACTTTGTATAAACATCAAAAACTTTGATCACCTCATCAAAGTGTATATTCCAACTCCGAGATGCTTGCTTCAGTCCATGGAAGGATCACCAAAGCTTGCACACCTTTTAGCATCCTTAGGACTCACAAAACCTTCTGGTTGTATCACATACAACCTTTCCTCAAGTAAACCGTTAAGGAAATGATGTTTTGACATCCATCTGTCAGATTTCATAATTGAAAACGCAGCAACTGCTAACATAATTCCAACAGACTTTAGCACCACTACGAGTGAGAAAATCTCATCGTAGTCAACTCCTTGAACTTGTCACAAACAACTTTGCAACAAGTCGAGCTTTACAAATGGTGATATTTACCATCAGCGTCTGTCTTCATTTTTAAAGATCCATTTGTACTCAATGACCTGCCGTCCAACGAGCAAGTCTACCAAAGTATATACTTGGTTTTCATACATGGATCCTATCTCGGATTTTATGGTCTCATCCATTTGTCGGAATCCGGGCCCATCATCGCTTCTCCATAGCTCGTAGGTTCATCGCTGTCCAACAACATGACCTTTAAGATAGGGTTGTTGTACCACTCAAGAGCAGTACACGTCCTTGTCGACCTACGAGGTTCGATAGTAACTTGATCCGAAGCTTCATGATCATCATCATTAACTTCTTTCTTCAACTAACATAGGCTTCACAGAAACAACTTTCTGCGCTGCGCTACTCTGATTGAAACAAGGTTCAATAACCTCATCAAGTTCTATCTTCCTCCCACTCAATTCTTTCGAGGGAAACCTTTTCTCAGGAAAGGATCCATTCCAGCAACAAACACTTTGCACTCGGATCTGAGATAGAAGGTATACCCAACTGTTCTTGGCGTATTCTATGAAGATGCATTTGTCCGCTTTGGGTTTGAGCTCATTAGGTGAAAACATTTTCCACACAAGCTTCGCAGCCCCAAACATCAAGAAATGACAGCTTTAGGTTTCTATCAAACCATAATTCACACGGTGTCATCTCAACGGATTTAGATGGTGCCCTATTTTAAAGTGAATGCGGTTGTCTCTAATGCATAACCCTAAAACGATAGTATTAAAACGATAAGAGACATCATAGTATGTGCTATATCAAATAAGGCATGACTACGATGTTCGGACACACCATCACACTATGGTGTTCCAGGTGGCGTGAGTTGTGAAACAACTTTCACATTGTCTAAATTTGTATGCCAAACTCGTAACCCAGATATTCACCTCCACGATCATATCGTAGAAATTTTTATCTTCTTGTCACGATGATCTTTAAACTTCACTCTGAACTTCGCTTTGAACCTTTCAAACAATTCAGACTTGTGTTTCATTAAGTAAATATACACTATATCTACTCAAATCATCAGTGAAGGTAAGAAAACAATGATATTCACTGCAAGCTATAAACACTCATTGGATCGTATACATCAACATGCATTGTTTCCAATAAGTCACTTGCCCGTTTCATCAAGCCAGAAAACGGGGTTTAGTCATCTTACCAAAAGGCATGGTCCGCATGTCTCAACCGATTCAAAATCGAATGAGTCCAAAGATCCATCAACATGGAGTTTCTTCATGCGCTTTATACCAATATGACATTTAGCGGCAGTGCCACAAGTATGTGGTACTATCATTATTAACTTTGCATCTTTTGGCATCATTGTTATGAACATGTGTATTACTATGATCAAGATTCAATGAACCACACTTACTAGGTGCATGACCATTGAAGGTATTTATTCATGTAAGCAGAATAACCATTATTCTCTAACTTGAATGAATAACCGTGTTGCAATAAACATGATCTAATCACGTTCATGCTTCAATGCAAAACACCAAATAAAATTTAGGTTCGTCACTAATCCCGAAGGTAGAGAGAGCGTGCGATGTTTGATCATATCAACCTTGGAAACATTTCCAACACACATCGTCACCTCACACTTAGCTAGTTCTCCATTTATTCCGTAGCTTTTATTTCGAGCAACCGAACCGGTATCCAATACCCAGGTGCTACTAGGAGTACTAGCAAGGTACACATCAATAACGTGCATATCAAATATACTTCTGTCGACTTAGCCAGCCTTCTTATCTACCATGTATCCAGGGTTGTTCCGCTTCAGTGACCGTTCTCCTCATAATGGAAGCACTCAGTCTCGGGTTTAGGTTCAACTTTGGGCTGCTTCACTGGAGCAGCAACTGACTTGCCATCCACGAAGTTTCCCTACTTGCCCTTGCCCTTCTCGAAACTAGTGGTTTTTACTAACCATCAACACTTTGATGCTCCTTTTTGACTTCTACCTTCGCGGTGTCAAAACATCGCGAGAAGCTCAGGAATCATTTCTATCCCTGGCAATTTATAGTTCATCACCAAGTTCTAGTAGCTTAGTGATAGTGACTTGGAGAACTATATCAATCACTATCTTATCTGGAAGATCAACTCCCACTCGATTCAAGCGATTGTGGCACCTAGACAATCTAAGCACATGCTCAACTATTGAGCTATTCTCTTTCGTCTTGCAAGCAAAGAATCTTTGTTTGAGATCTCATATCTCATAACACGGGCACGAGCCTGAGATCACAATCTCAGCTCTTAGAACATCTCATATGTTCCGTGACGTTCAAAACGTCTTGGAGCCTCAATTCTAAGCCGTAATGCATGACGCACAAAACTATCAAGTAGTCATCGAAACGTGCCTGTCAGATGTTCACAACATCTATAGACGACGCTAGAGGGGGTGGCGCACCGAGCGGTGCATTAAGGACATAAGCCTTCTGTGCAGCAATGAGGACAATCCTCAGATCACGGACCCAGTCCGCAATATTGCTACCAACATCTTTCAATTCTATTTCTCTAGGAACATATAAAAATACAAGGGAGCCACAACGCGAGCTAGTAATCTACAACATAATTTGCAAAGACACTTTGACTATGTTCATGATAATGAGTTCAATTAATCATATTATTTAAGAACTCCCACTCAAATTGACATCCCTCCGATCATTCGAGTGATACATGATCCAAATTCACCAACTCAAGTCCGATCATCACGTGAGTTGAGGTGGCTGCAATGGTGAACATCATTATGTTGATCATATCTACTATATGACTCATGTTCGACCTTTCGGTCTCTCGTGTTCCGAGGCCATGTCTGTACATGCTAGGCTCGTCAAGTTTAACCCGAGTGTTCTGCGCGTGCAAATCTGGCTTGCACCCGTTGTATGTGAACGTAGAGTCTATCACACCCGATCATCACGTGGTGTCTCAACACGACGAACTTTCGCAACGGTGCACACTCGGGGAGAACACAGTTCATCTTGAAATTCAAGTGAGGGATCACCTTATAATGCTACCGCCGTACTAAGCAAAACAAGGTGCATAAAAGGATTAACATCTCATGCAATTCATAAGTGACATGATATGGCCATGAACTTGTGTTTAAGATCTCCATCTTCGAAACACCGGCATGATCTCCATCGTCACCGGCACAACACCATGATCTCCATCATCTTGATCTCCATCAATGTGTTGCCATTGGGGTTGTGGCGCCAGCCCTGCTTCTACTTCTATTGCTACTGCTTAGCGATAAAGTAAAGCATTACATAGCGCTTAATGATTGACACGCAGGTCATACAATAATTAAAGACAACCCTATGGCTCCTGCCGGTTGCCGTACTCAACGACATGCAAGTCGTGAAATTCTATACATCACATGATCATCTCATACATCACATATATCTCATCATGTAATTGGCCATATCACATCACAACATACCCTGCAAAAACAAGTTAGACGTCCTCTAATTGTTGTTGCATGTTTTACGTGGCTGCTATGGGTATCTAGCAAGAACGATTCTCACCTACGCATAAACCACAACGGTGATACACTAGTTTGCTTTTCAACCTTCTCAAGGACCGCCTTTGTCGAATCCGATCCAACTAAAGTGAGAGAAACTGTCACCCGCAAGCCATCTAGGCAACAAGTTGCGTCGAGGGAACCGGTCTCTCGTAAGCGTACGAGTAATGTTGGTCCGGGCCGCTTCATCTCACAATCCCGCTGAACCAAAATACGACCAAGGGAGGAAGCAATCTAAGCATCAACGCCCACAAACCTTTTGTGTTCTACTCGAGATCTCATCGAACCATCAACCTAGCTCATGATGCCACTGTTGGGGAACGTCGCATGGGAAACAAAAATTTTCCTACGCACACGCAAACCTATCCATGGTGATGAGCATCTACGAGAGGGAGAGTGGATCTACGTACCCTTGTAGATCGCTAAGCGGGAAGCGTTAAGAAACGCGGTTGGTGTAGTCGAACTTCTTCGCGATCCAAATCGCCGAGCGTCCCGCGATCCAATCACGAACCGTCCCGCGAACACATCATGATCCGTCCCGTGAACTCATCACGATCCGTCTCACGATCTTGATCACGATCTGTCCCGCGAACTCATCACGATCCGTTCCGTGATCACATCACGAACCGTCTCGCGATCTCGATCACGGTCCTTCCGATCTAGCGCCGAACGGACGGCACCTCCGCGTTCAGCACACGTGCAGCTTGATGACGATCTCCACCATCTTGATCCAGCAAGAGGAGGTGGAGAGGAGAGAGAGTTCACCGGCAGCGTGACGGCGCTCCGGTGATGGTGGTGGTGGAGCAATTCCGGCAGGGCTTCGCCTAAGCGCTGCAGAAATCCGATCTAGAGGAGAAACTGTGCACCGGTGAAACGGGTAGCACGTGGCCGGAAATTCTGTCCAAAAACCACCCAATCCACTAGTATATATAGGAGGAGAGGAGAGGAGAGGCAGCCAAGGCCTTTGGGTCGGCCGAAATAGGAGGTGGGAAGAAATCCTACTTCACCTCCAATCCTAGTTGGAGTAGGATTGCCTCCTATTGGCTGATTTTCCACTTTTTGCTTTAGGACTTTCTCTCCTGCGCCATGGGCCTTTGTGGCTGTTTTCCCAGCCCACTAAGGGCTGGTTATTATTCTCCCACAGCCCATGGACCTCTTGGGGTCGAAATACCCCTCCCGGAGGTCCTCCGGTACACTACCGGCACTCCCGGTACAATACCGATACTCCCGGTACACTACCGATGAGCCCGAAACTTTTCCGGAAACCAAACTGGGACTTCCTATATATGAATCTTTACCTCCGGACCATTCCGGAGCTCCTCGTGACGTCCGGGATCTCATCCGGGACTCCGAACAACCTTCGGTCACCACCATACATAACTCTACACTACCGAAACGTCACCGAACCTTAAGTGTGCAGACCCTGCGGGTTCGAGAACTATGTAGACATGACCGAGACACCTCTACGGTCAATAACCAATGGCGGGACCTGGACGTCCACATTGGTTCCTACATATTCTACGAAGATCTTTATCGGTCGAACCTCTATGTCAAGGATTCAGTTAATCCCGTATATCGTTCCCTTTGTTCTTCGGTATGTTACTTGCCCGAGATTCGATCGTCGGTATCTCCATACCTAGTTCAACCTCGTTACCGGCAAGTCTCTTTACTCGTTCCGTAATACAAGATCCCGCAACTAACAATTAGTCACATTGCTTGCAAGTCTTATTGTGATGTTGCATTACCGAGTGGGCCCCGAGATACCTCTCCGTCACACGGAGTAACAAATCCCAGTCTCGATCCATGCCAACTCAACAAACACCATCGGAGATACCTGTAGAGCACCTTTATAGTCACCCAGTTACGTTGCAACGTTTGATACACACAAGGCACTCCTCCGATATCCGTGAGTTGCATGATCTCATGGTCATAGGAACATATACTTGACATGCAGAAAACAGTAGCAATAAACTGACACGATCATATGCTATGTTTGTAGTTTGGGTCTTATCCATCACATCATTCTCCTAATGATGTGATCCCGTTATCAAATGACATCTCATGTCCATGGCTAGGAAACCTTAACCATCCTTTGATCAACGAGCTAGTCCATTAGAGGCATACTAGGGACATGGTTTTGTCTATGTATCCACACATGCATTTAAGTCTCCGATCAATACAGTTATAGCATGGATAATAAACGATTATCATGAACAAGGAAATATGATAATAACTAATTTATTATTGCCTCTAGGGCATATTTCCAACAGTACAAAGGGTACAAGATAAATGGGAATACATTTTACACGATCCCTCAAGATCAAAGGAGCACCAATCAAAACAGCGGTGTCCGCTTTGATGCAGCAACGACCAATGGGAAGGTCAACACATATTATGGTTACATAGAGGAGAGATGGGAACTTGACTATGGACATGATTTGAAGGTCCCTTTGTTTCGATGCAAATGGGTCAATCTTACAAGAGGCGGGGTAAATGTAGACCCGCATTACGGAATGACAACAGTGGATCTCAACAATCTTTAGTACATAGACGAACCATTCGTCCTAGCCAATGACGTGGTGCAGGTTTTCTATGTTAAGGACATGTCTACCAAACCAAGAAAAAGAAAACATAAGGAAGCAAATACATCATACGATGAGCCAAAGTGTCACATAGTTCTTTCAGGCAAGAGAGACATCATGGGATTGGAGGACAAGACAAACATGTCTGAAGATTATGAAATTTTTCAGGAAATTCCTCCCTTCAAAGTCAAGGCTGACCCAAGCACCTTGTTAAACAATGAAGATTATCCATGGTTACGGCGCAATAAGGAAAGGACACAAGCGACGAAAAGGTGAAGACTTCCTCTCCACAACTATTATGATGATGCCTTTGATCTAGAATATCACTGCAATTGCATGTGAAGAAATGAAATACCTTTTGTAACAGATGAGTTTCCGTCCGAAACCCTGATCCTTAGAAAGAGACTGTCCGTTTTTACACGAAGTGCATCCAGCTTTTTCCATAACCCTCTCAACTTTTTAGCACATCCTATGTGGGTGAAATGATGATAACATGCCAACTCTCAACCTTTTCAAAGTTCATTTGCAGTGCTTTTCAATTTCAGTGTCATTTAGCTCAAAAAATCAATAACTACATGAAAAATAACAAATGAAGTCAGAAAGGGATGAAAATTGATGATGTGGCTTTGAATGGTGCATTTTGAACACACAAAAAGTCTGGAGTTCAAATAAGTTCAAGAAAATGAAATGCCTTTTGTAACAGATGAGTTTCCGTTCGAAACCTTGATACTTCGAAAGAGACTGTCCGTTTTATACACGAAGTGCATCCAGCTTTTGCCGTAACTCTCTCAACTTTTCAACACATGCTATGTGGGTGAAATGATGATACCATGCCAACTTTCAACCTTTTCAGAGGTCATTTGTAGTGCTTTTCAATTTCAGGGTCATTTAGCTCAAAAAAATCAATAACTGCATGAAAAATAACAAATGAAGTCAAAAAGGGTTGAAAATTGATGATGTGGCTTTGAATGGTGCATTTTGAACACACAAAAAGTCTGGAGTTCAAATAAGTTCAAGAAAATGAAATCCGTTTGTAGTAAAGTTATTCGCAAACTAGTGATTCACGCAAATTTCAAAGAATTCAAATTTAATCTATTCAAATTTGAAAACTAATGGCACTAACAGAAATTTTATAATTTTTATGACCTAAAAGCAAAAAGAATCACTAGAAAACTGTAAGTAGAAACCAAAGAAAATAAAGAAAGAAAAAAACAAAACAAAAAACAGTATTTTAAAAAAAAATACCGCCTAGTGGGCCACCACGGCCTGAATATGACTAGAAACCCAACAGCTAGTTGGGCCAGGATTCAGGCCCGCAGAAGGACCAATACGCCCACAGGCAGAAGATTGTGCGGTTAGGCCCATAAGCCTGGAGTTGAGAGGAGCTCGAGAGGGTTGGCACAACAACGCTTATAGACCACTCTCGAGCCCTCTAAGCTAGCGAGGTGGGACTAAACATTTGTCCCCAGGCAGCACCAACCTTTCGTCCCGGTTTGTGGAACCAACCGGCACTAATACCCACCTTTGGTCACGGTTGGTGGAACCAACCGGGACCAAAGGTCCCTGTTTCCCGCCGGCTGATGAAAAGGGACCATTGGTCCTGGTTGGTGGCACCAACCGAGACAAATGCCCCCCCCTTGGTCCCGGTTTGTTTGACCAACCGGGACCAAATGTCCCTGTTTCCCGCCCTTTGGGCTGCTGAAAACAGGGCTTTTGTCCCGGTTGACATTGGTCCCAGTTCGTGGCACTAACCGGGACCAACACCTACCTTTTGTCCCGGTTGGTAGCACCAACCGGTACCAAAGGTAGGCGTTGGTCCCGGCTAGTGCCACGAACTGGGACCAATGCTCCTTGTATATAAGCAAACACTTAGCAGTTTTCCACCCATTCTCTCCCCCAAAGGCCAGATCCCCACCCATGCCGTTAGGCTGCCCGTATCTCGCGCTCTTTGTCGTCGTCGCTGCCGCCGGCCGCCGTCCCCCGTCGCCCCCGTCGCCGCCCCGGCCGCCCCCTTCGCCGCCCCTCCCCGTCACCTCCCCATCCGCCCCCATCGCCGCCCCGTCGCCGTCGCCTCTCCATCGCAGCCCCGCCCCCGTCGCCGCCCCGCGTCACCGCCTCGTCGCCTGCGCGTCGCCTCCGCCGTGAGCCGCCGCCACCCCTGCTCTACAGATTTATGTTTTATTTAATGAATGTCTATGTTTATGTTTTTTTGATGAAATTTTATGTTTATGTTTATGTGATGAATGTTTATGTTTATGTTTATGTTTATGTTTATGTGATCAATGTTTATGTTTTAGTTGTTTTATGTTTTATTTAATTATTAGGAGTCTTAGGAAAAAATAGTATGTGTATGTTAGATTACAATTTTTTTGAGGTTTTATGATTAATTAGTGATTAAATGATAAGAAAACGTTCTCATAGGAATTTGTTTCGATGTCGACGACTAGTAGAAAACAGACCTTTCGTCCGACGCATTAGTCCCGGTCTGGTTACGAGCCGGTACTAAAGAGGCTATTAGTCCCGGTTCGTGCCAGTCCAACGACTAGGAGTAGGGCGACCTTTAGCACCGGCTTGTAAGGGATCTTTAGTACTAGTTGGTGTCACGAACCGGTACTAAAGGGGGCGTGGCAGGCTTTTGGTCAGACTTGGGCCCCCCGTGCCTCTTTATTACCGGTTGGTGGCACGAGCCGGTACTAAAGGTTTCCCGTTAGTACCGGTTGGTGACACCAACTGGTACTAAAGACTTTCTATATATATGCTTCGTCCGCAGCCGATCGAAGGGGCTCTCATTTCTCTGTTTTCTTCCCTGTTCTTCTTCTTGCTCAAAGCTCATCCTCCATTTTGCCAAGTATTTGTCAAGATTTGAAGGCACCCCATCTATCCAAGTGTTCACAAAGCTTAGCAACTTTGCCCCTTCATCTCTCATTGCTATATTAGCTTGTGGTATGCTTAAAGATATGTGATTTGTGGGTTTTAGCTAGGTTTTGGGGGAGTGATCATTATGTGGGAGTTTATTTGATTTATATGCAATTTGAGCTCAAATTAACTTGTTAGGTTGCATATGTGTAGGTTTGGTTTATTTGGTGCCTTCCCATCCCCATCCTAACCACCGTGGATCGTCTGCACCGTCTCGTCGCGGCACCGGCCACCTTGGTGAGCCTCTTGTTCTTCTTAAAACCTTTTTGTTAAAAAAATTCCTGTATGATTTAGATAGCTGCGTGTACGTATTTACTTACTTGTATTATTGTTAGTTATTCTATAATGTCATGGTTATGGTATCCGCCCACGTCGGCCCTCGTCCAGTCTATGATTCAGATGTGGCATATCGTTATCTTTTATAACTATTTCACACATCATCTAATGTCTATGACAATTAATTATGCCACCAAATTGACATAGATGTTTTTATCTATATGAAGTAGTTGAACCAGAAATTCCAACCGACTATGCAATTCTGCTCGAGAAGTTAACACAAGCTGAAAAAGAAATTGATCATTTGAAAGAAAAATTGAAAATAACTGAAGATGAGAACATTGGATTGGAGTTACATGTTGCCAATATCGTCGATGATCACAAGAACAAGATGGCTGGAATGCACTTGAAGCATAGAAAGATTAGAAAATATGCCATTGATAAAGAGGCTTGGTATCATTATGCCGTTGGCTCAATTGTTATCTTAGTTGTGATTATGATCGCATTTGTTGTTGCATTTACAAGTTTTAGATAGTTGTATGTTGTTTTATGAGATGTATGTATGAACTATAAGTATCTACTATTTGCAATAATAACATTTGGTCACCGCTAGCTCTACTTTGGTTGTAATATGATGATGAAGTTGTATTAATTTGGTCACTTCGATATTGTGTAGTGAATATGAGCCGGCAATGGATGTACGATGGCCGACTAAGTCCAGGGTTCCTTAATGGCCTGCATGATTCTATTCGTGTGGTTGAGGCAAACAAGA
The DNA here is from genome assembly GCA_022496015.1 of Hordeum marinum. Taxonomy (NCBI): domain Eukaryota; kingdom Viridiplantae; phylum Streptophyta; class Magnoliopsida; order Poales; family Poaceae; genus Hordeum; species Hordeum marinum. The sequence goes on from JAAAWK010000896.1 coordinate 26,475, forward strand.
AAAATGGTTTCATGTGTTGTCCATCTCGTGACTGTAAGAATGATAAGAATTACTCTACCTCAAAAACCCTTCACTACCACCTGCTGAAGTCTGGTTTCATGTCCGGCTATAGCTGTTGGACCAATCACGGAGAAAGAGGGGTTATAATGGAAGACAATGAAGAAGAAGAGGATGGTGATGACTATCCTTTCGCTGATACAACAATGGGGGAAGCTGAAGAAGAGGCATCAATGGGGGAAGCTGAAGAAGAGGGATCAGATGAGCCTGCTGATGATTTGGGTCGGGTCATTGCTGATGCAAAGAGAAACTGCGAAAGTGACAAGGAGAGGTTCAAGTGGAAGTGCATGTTAGAGGATCACAATAAATTCTTGTATCCAAATTGTGAAGATGACGAGAAAAGGCTGGGTACCATGCTGGAATTGCTGCAATGGAAGGCGAAGAATGGTGTAATTGACAAGGGATTTCAAGAATTGCTGGTAATGATAAAGAAGATGCTTCCAAAGGATAACGAAGTGCTTGAAAGTGCGTACGAAGCAAAGAAGGTTGTCTGCCCTCTAGGATTAGAGGTGCAGAAGATACATGCATGCCCTAATGACTGCATCCTCTACCGTGGTGAGAAGTACGAGAATTTGGATGCATGCCCGGTATGTGGTGCACTGCGCAATAAGATCCCCCGCAATGACCCTGGTGATGTGGAGGGCGAACACCACAGGAAGAGGGTTCCTGCCAAGGTGGTGTGGTATGCTCCTATAATACCACGGTTGAAACGTTTGTTCCAAAACAAAGAGCATGCCAAGTTGTTGCAATAGCACAAAGAAGAACGTAAGAAAGACGGGATGTTGAGAGCACCCACTGATGAGTCGCAGTGGAGAAAAATCGAGAGCGAGTTCGAGGACTTTGCAGCTGACATAACGAACTTATGGTTTGGTCTTAGTACAGATGGCATGAATCCTTTTGGGGAGCAGAGCTCCAGTCACAGCACCTGGCCCGTGAATCTATGTATCTACAACCTTCCTCCTTGGTTGTGCATGAAACGGAAGTTCATTATGATGCCAGTGCTCATCCAAGGCCCTAAGCAACCCGACAACGACATTGATGTATACCTAGGGCCACTAGTTGATGAACTTCTACAGTTGTGGAAAAAACGAGGTGTACGTGTGTGGGATGCTCACAGACAAAAGGAAATTGACCTTCGAGCATTGCTATTTGTAACCATCAATGATTGGCCTGCTCTTAGTAACCTTTCAAGACATACAAACAAGGGATACAATGCATGCATGCACTATTTAGATGATACTGAAAGTATATATTTGGATAAATGTAAGAAGAATGTGTACCTAGGACACAGTCGATTTCTACCGATCAAGCATATCTTAAGAAAGGAAGGAAACCATTTTAAAGGTGAGCCAAATAAATAGAAGAAGCCTGGCCTCCATACTGGTGAATATATATTTTATATGGTCAAGGATTTCCAAGTAATCTTTGGAAAGGATCCTCGCGGACAATCTGTTCCGAATGACACCAACGGACATGCACCCATGTTGAAGAAGAAATCAATATTTTGGGAACTTGAATATTGGAAAGCCCTAGAGGACTCCAATGCAATCGATGTGATGCACGTGATGAAGAATCTTTGTGTGAACCTGCTAGCTAGGCTTCTTGGGCGTGTATGTAAAGACAAAAGATACACCTGTAACACCCCGTTACGCCTGGCGGGATCTAGACTGGCCCCATAGACCAACACTAGTCTTTCCTGCGCACTTTGTCCTCACTCATGCACACCCAAGACCAACTTCCCGATCGATCACCCATCCTAGAATCGCTCCAAGCCAAGCACGCTTAACTTTGGAGTTCTTTTTGAGTGGGCTCCCGGAAAAGAAGGAATTCCTTGTTGATATGAGTAGTCTATCATTCCTATTAAGGCAGGTTCTCACATACACCCCCACTCAAAGGAACTGACGTCCTCTTAGGCCCATCAGGAACGTTCCCTTTTTGGCACACGTATGCGCGCCTAGTCCAACACATGTGCAATGATGTGCGCCACGACGGGCCACACACGCCATGCGCCACATGCCCGGGCACCTGACCCGTGCATGCCCATGTAACCGCAAGGGTCGACTCTGATACCAATTGTAACACCCCGTTACGCGTGGCGAGATTTAGACTGGCCCCATAGACCAACACTAGTTTTTCCTGGACACTTTGTCCTCACTCGTGCACACCCGGGACCAACTTCCCCTTCCCGGTCGGTCACTCATCCTTGAATCGCTCCAAGCCAAGCATGCTTAACTTTGGAGTTCTTTTCGAGTGGGCTCCCGAAAAAGAAGGAATTCCTTGTTGATATGAGTAGTCTATCATTCCTATTAAGCCAGGTTCTCACAACACCGGACGCGCGGGAGGACAAGGAAAGAATTAACGAAAAAGACGGCATGCCTCCAAAGCAGTATCAAGGTCCTGCCCGCTACGCTCTTACGAAAGAAGTGAAGGAAATCTTTTTTGAATGCCTGCTCATTATCAAAGTCTCGTCTGGCTTCTCGTCGAATATAAAGGGAATAATAAATATGGTAGAGAAAAAATTTCAAAATCTAAAGTCTCATGACAGCAACGTGATTATGACGCAATTACTTCCGGTTGCACTTAGGGGGCTTCTACCGGAAAATGTTTGATTAGCCATTGTGAAGCTATGCGCATTCCTCAATGCAATTTCTCAGAAGGCAATCGATCCAGAAATCCTACCAAGGTTACAGAATGACCTGGTCCAATGTCTTGTCAGTTTCGAGTTGGTTTCCCTCCTGTGAGAACCTGGCTTAATAGGAATGATAGACTACTCATATCAACAAGGAATTCCTTCTTTTCTGGGAGCCCACTCGAAAAGAACTCCAAAGTTAAGCGTGCTTGTCTTGGAGCGATTCTAGGATGGGTGACCGATCGGGAAGTTTGTCCCGGGTGCGCACGAGTGAGGACAAAGTGTGCAGGAAAGACTAGTGTTGGTCTGTCGGGCCAGTCTAGATCCCGCCAGGCGTAATGGGGTGTTACAGTTGGTATCAGAGCCCACCCCTGCGGTTACACGGGCATGCGCGGGTTAGGTGCACGGGCATGTGGCGCATGGCTTGTGTGGCCCGTCGTGGCACAAAGCATGGCACATATGCCGGACTGGACGCGCATACGTGTGCCAAAAGGGAACATTCCTGATGGGCCAACGAGGACGTCGGTTCCTTTGAGTGGGGGTGTATGTGAGAGCCTGGCTTAATAGGAATGATAGACTACTCATATCAACAAGGAATTCCTTCTTTTCCGGGAGCCCACTCGAAAAGAACTCCAATGTTAAGTGTGCTTGGCTTGGAGCGATTCTAGGATGGGTGACCGACCGGGAAGTTTGTCCCGAGTGCGCACGAGTGAGGACAAAGTGTGCAGGAAAGATTAGTGTTGGTCTGTGGGGCCAGTCTAGATCCCACCAGGCGTAACGGGGTGTTACACGTCCATCCTTGTTCAATATTATGATGCACGTCCTAGTTCACCTAGTCAAAGAGATTAGCATTCTAGGTCCTGTATTTCTACACAATATTTTCCCCTTCGAGAGGTTCATGGGAGTCTTAAAGAAATATGTTCATAACCGTGGTAGGCCAGATGGAAGCATCGCCAAGGGATATGGAATAGAGGATGTTATTGAGTTTTGTGTTGACTTTGTTCCTGGCATTAAGCCGATTGGTGTTCCTGAATAGTGGGATGAGGGGAGACTGGGTGGGAAAGGCACACTAGGAAAGAAAGAAGAAATAAATATGGACGGGCATTCTTTCACTCAAGCACACTACATGGTTCTACAGAATTCCACCTTGGTGACTCCATATATCGAGGAACACAAGGATATTGTATGGTCCAAGAACCCATAGCAGTCTGACCCCTGGATTGAACGTAAACAAATGGAGAGTTTCGCCGGTTGGTTGCAAACAAAGCTCATCAATGACAACGATGTTCCAGCTGAACTGTACTGGTTGGCCAAGACACCAAGTTTGACTATAATGACTTTCAAAGGGTATGAGATAAATGGGAATACATTTTACACGATTGCCCAAGATAAAAAGAGCACCAACCAAAACAGTGGTGTCCGTTATGATGCAACCAACTTTCAAGACACATATTATGGTTACATAGAGGAGATATGGGAACTTGACTATGGACCTGATCTAAAGGTCCCTTTGTTTCAGTGCAAATGGGTCAAATATTCTGGAGGCGGGGTACAAGTAGACTCGCAGTACGGAATGACAACAGTGGATCTCAACAATCTTGGGTACACAGACGACTCATTCGTCCTAGCCAATGATGTGGCTGAGGTTTTCTATGTGAAGGACATGTCTAGCAAACTGAGGAGAAAAAAAGATAAGGAAGCTAATACATCATATGATGAGCCAAAGCACCACATAGTTCTTTCAGGGAAAAGAAACATTGTGGGAGTGGAGTACAAGACAGACATGTCAGAAGATTATGAAAAGTTTCATGAAATCCCTCCCTTCAGAGTGAAGACTGACCCAAGCATCCTATTAAATGATGAAGGTTCTCCATGGTTACAGAGAAATCATAAGCAAGGGACAAACACGCAAAAAAAGTCTTACACCGCGAGATCCCACTCTGGGATGTGACTGGCTTCACCGTCATCACTTTCTATGTGAAGGACATGCATGCATTTTCTAGCATGGTATCTTTGTAACAGTTTGCACCTCATTTCCACTTGGAATTTTTTCTCCCAGTTGCATGGGCCTGCCTTGGGGCATCGGACAGCCCACTAAGGGCTGGTAAACATCCTCCCACAGCCCATGTAGCCCCTGGGGTCGTGAGACCCCTCCCGGTGGTCGCCCGGTACCCTCCCGACACTCCCGGTACATTACCGATGAGGCCGAAACTTTCCGGTGACCAAAACAGGACTTCCTGGTTAGGAAACCTTGATCATCTTTGATCAACAAGCTAGTTAACTAGAGGCATACTAGGGACATACTGTTGACTATATACCCACACATGTATTTAGTTCCCAATCAATACAATTATAGCATGGATAATAAGAGATTATCATGAACTAGGAAATATAATAATAACTAATTTATTATTGCCTCTAGGTAATAATTCCAACATAATTAACATAAATCAAAAGGTAAAAGGGAGCTCCAAAAAGGGCAGGAATCACAAAAATTCTCAGCAATTATGAGGGGGCGATCTCTAGGGTGACAACTTGGTGGTACCCATGCACCCCAGTCGCGCCCATCTCTGCGGCAGTAAAGGGCTAAGCCTTGGAGGCAAAAACCTCCCTACAATAAAAACAGGTCAGAATTCGGCAAATGCATTTTACTTCATCGACACTTTAACGTTAGGCAAAACATACTAGGTGGGCTCCACGAGTCTCCGCGTCTTGGGCACTGGCACCGCGAGCACCACCTTCAGCTAAGCGGGGGGATCCGACCTACCCCGGGGCTGGCTAAACACGGGCACCACCCGCACTGGCATGGGAGCCCTGTCCTTAGGGTCCACCTACTTCGCGGCTCCCTCCAGGAAGGCCGAATCAAGAGGGCTCTCGCGACCTCCTGCAACATGCTCTACGTCTACCCGCCCAGAGGAGAGAGCAACCAATTATCTTGTACGCCACCCTCACCAGCCGCCTCGCCGATTTCTCCGCCCTCAACATAGGACATAGTCTTTTTTCCCTTCCTGGGAAGAGGTAGAGGCCACTCCGACGTAGGCTGCAAGAGGACTGCCATCTCCGGACTCAGATCCTGGCTGGGCAACCGGGCTTGTGACCACTAGGCAGCGCAGCTGGCAAACTAATGCGGCAACCAAAACTGTGGGGGTTAGGAACAAAGGAAAACTACTGTCAGTACCAAAGACGAAACCAAAAGTCTCACCTCCCCGGTGGAGCGTCACGGCAGAAGGGCTCCACCATGACCTCCAAGGAAACCTTGCCGACCTCCAACCCCATCGATAGGGCAAGTCTACAGCAGAGCCCGTTGTCCCGAAGATCGTAAGGGGAGATTGATATCCCACAAGTACGGGGATCATAACAGTCTTCGAGGGAAGTATGTTACCCCAATTTTTCGATTCAACACAAGGGGAGCCAAAGAATATACTAGTGAAGGTTACCAAACAAATGTGCATCACGTAGAGCAATAAAAATAGCAGGCAAATGATCCAAGTGTTCCTCCAAAGATCTACTATAAATCAGTATATCATCAAAGTAGACTACCACAAATCGTCCAATGAAAGCACGTAAAACCTTGTTCATTAATCTCATGAAAGTGCTAGGTGCATTAGTTAACCAAAAAGGCATGACTATCCACTCATATAATCCAAACTTAGTTTTAAATGTTGTTTTCCATTCATCTCCCAATTTCATCCGAATTTGATGGTATCCACTAGGCAAATCAACTTTGGAGAAAATTGTAGAGCCACTTAATTCATCAAGCATATCATCTAGCCTAGTAATAGGATGACGATAACGAATAGTAATATTATTAATGCCTCTACAGTCAACACACAAACACGATGTACCATCCTTCTTTGGCACTAGAATAATAGGAACAACACAAGGACTAAGAGATTCACGTATAATCTCCTTTGTCGAGCATCTCCTGTACTTGATGCATAATCTCCTTGGTCTTCTCCGGATTGATACGCTATGGTGCACGGTTGGGTAGCGATGCACCGGGAATTAAGTCAATCTAATGCTCAGTCCCTCTAATAGGTGGTAATCCCAATGACACGTCTAGTGGAAATACGTTAGTGAACTCCTGCAAAATGTTAATGACAACAGGAGGCTAAGAGGGAGGCAATGCCCTCAAATTAAAATAATGCCTCTTTGCATACGAAAGCATGGAAAACGGATGTAATAACATCCAAATCAGTAATATCAGATTTAGTGGCAAGTAAACAACCAATCTTCAGTTTGATTTCAGATGCAACACTAGATAATAGTTTATTAGACTTATTATGGTGCTCAAATTCCTTTGCCACAATCTGATTTTCACTCTAACTTTGCCCTTATTTTGTTTACTATCTCTAGCAATGTCATCATTCATAATATGTTCAGGAGACATAGAAAGCAAAGTTATATTTTGATCCTGATGAACAAGAGTATACTGATTTGTCCTACCAGAATGTACAATTTTTTTATCAAATTGCCATGATCTACCAAGTAAAATGGAGCATGCTTGCATGTGTACCACATCACAATCAACATAATCAGAATATGTAACAATGCTAAAATGCACACGAACAGTACGTGTTACCTTGACCTTGCCACTGTTGTTGAACCACTGGATGTAATAAGGATGAGGATGTGGTCTGGTGGTGAGAGACAACTTCTCCACCATCTCCATGCTAGCCAAGTTGTTGCAACTCCCCCAATCGATGATAATGCAAATAGAATGCTCCTTCACAACTCCCTTTGTATGGAACAAGTTGTGCCTCTCATTTTGCTCATCCTGTGTAATCTGCACACTCAAAACACGCTACACAACTAAAATTTCATTCCTGTCAGTGTAGTCAGCAGCCATGTAGTGTATCTCTTGTTTAGTATCCTCGACACCCTGTTCTTCAATTGCAATAAGAGCCAAACTCTCCTCATCATCATCACTAGCGGAATCATATCCACCATCCTTAGTAACAATCATCACACGCTTGGATGGGCACTCTCTCGCATAGTGACCTCCACCCTTGCAATGATGACAAATAACCTCATGTCTTCGCCCTGTAGATGCCATGGATGAAGAAGAGATCTTTGTTGGCCCGAAAGGTGTGCTCTTGGCGGAGGGTGGGGTCAGGTCCTGTTTCCTGGTATCTCTATTGGAGTTGGTGGCTGAAATAGGCAGTGTTGATGCAGGAGGACGTGTGGAAGTAGACAAGGTCCGTGGCGTCCACGAGGAAGTGCGACCTACAGAAAAGTTACTTCTAGCCAATGCATGTCGATCCTGCACTTCACGTTCAGCTTTCTAAGCAAGATGGAATAAACTAGTGATAGTGTTATAATCCTTATATTCTAGAATAGTCTGAATATCTCTATTTAATCCACCCATAAAATGTGCAAGCAAAACTTCATTGTCCTCAACAATACCACATCGAATCATGTCAGTTTGTAATTCCTGGTAATATTCTTGTACATAATTCTTTCCTTGTCCTAAACGTTGCAATTTTTGAAGTAATTCACGTTGATAACATGGTTGAACCCAATGAATATGCATAGCGGTTTTCAAAGTATCCCGAGTAGTAGGGATATTAGCATGATGTATTCTACAATGTTCAGACCACCAAACACAAGCAAAAGTAGTGAATGAGGAAACATCAGCAGCAACATGTCTATCGTCAGGAAATTGTAAGCATGTAAACATTGTTCTGTTTCTAACTCCCAAGTAAGATATATATCAAGAACATATCAACCATCAAATGTAGGAATATCCAAATTAAGTTTAGGTAGGTGGTCATGATCCCATGCCTGAGGGGGGGGGTGCAGCCCTACCATTGCGATTGTACCCATGTGGACAACCCGGTGCCTGTGGTCGTGGTTGCCCCTGGTGCCGAGTTGGAACAACCTCTCCCTCTTCATCGTAATCACTATCATAATCCTCATGCTGCTCAACGACAGTAGCAGCAACAGCCACAGCCGCAGAAGCCGCATCAGTAGCAGTAGTACCAATGACACCATAATGTTGTGTTTGGTCAATAGGCACATGTCGTGCTCGTCCCATGAAATTCTGGCCTTGTTGGTGTTGTTGTTGTTGTTGTTGTTGTGGTTGTTGTTATTGTTGTTGTTGGCGAGGGATGTTAGCTGCCGCTGGTGGTGGTAGATGGCAAGCACCTCATTGAACTTGGCATCTAGCCTCGTGTCGAATGTCTTCTCCAAACCATCTAGCTTCTCCATGACTTCTCCAAGGCTGGTCACAAAGTCTTGTACCTGGTCAGCCAACGTTTGCTGGAATTTATCATGGAGCTCCTTGTTGGACAGTAGCTCCCATTCGATCACGTAGTCTTGTGATCCTGGCATGGTTAGCAGTAATAAGAACACACAAGAATATGAACCTACAGACTACTAGGAAGTGGTAGTGGAGGTGGTGTGTCACAAATCCATCAAGCTAATGTCAAATTCTTACCAGTTCTTACCCAGCAACAGGTGGTGATTGGCAACCGTTGTAGCCAAAACTCTCAAAGCTTGGATAGAGCGATTGCCAGGTGATGTCAAACACACGACGCAGATGTATGTGGAGCTTGGAAGGCTTATAATATGGTAGAAAAAAGGGTCAGGAATACTCACTTCAGATATGCAAAGTTGAAAAGATGCTCAACAATGGTACCGTGCTGGTCCTAGGCTAGACCGTACTAGAGACGCGGGCCTAGAACACCAACAAAATCAGGATGCTACACTTAATCGATGGAAGAGCACACTCTGATTTTTTTGGCACTTTTTTTGCTCTCTTTTTCTCTCGAAAATCACTATAATGGCGAGTCACGCACAACTCTTCCATAGGCGTATAAACAGGATAGGCACGAAATTGTGTTGACTATTTTTTTTGCTGGAGCGATTCGGGGATGCGATGACCAAAAATCACGAAAAAAACACTATGGTGGCGAGTGTCTCAAAACTCTCTAAAACGCCTAACAAGACGATAAGGAAAAAAAATTCACCCTCCAAAATGTTAGCCTAAAAAGTTCTATGAAAAGCGTGCTAGACTTTTTTTTTGAAACCTACTCAGGCAAGGAAACCCGAAACCGAAAACAAAGGGATCTCGATTCTAAACCTAAATATGTACATGACTCGGATTGGTGGCGGAGATGTGGTGGGATATGTGGATACAGATTGATGGCAGCTATATTGTGGTGGTATATGATGGCGGGTATGGCAGCGGTGCTCACGATGATGGTGGCTATGGCAGACGCGATGTAGATGGTGCAGCGACATCATGGCCACCTATGAATAGAACTCGAAACTCTAAAGGACTAGACGCTAAGACCAATAACTTGACACGACGATGGAACCGTAAATTCAACAAAGCAAATACCCAACAGAAAATTGCAAAGGCTCTGATTCGTTCGGATATGATGATCTAACCCTAATTTTTGGCTTTTTCGTGGATGGTAGGTGTGAAGAATAGATGCAATCTAAACTACGAAAAACTGGTAAATCTCGGTGAGCAACTTAGAAATCTTATACCACTTGATAGAGGTGAAGTTGTTCATTTATAGTCGTGACTTAGAAATTTGATACCAAATCTTACCAGTCTTCCAAATCTTTCTAGTCTTGGTTAGGGGAAACTCCTCTAGCCATACAATATTCGTCTCTCTATAATATTGTACAACATAAGGATGCATAAGTTGCCACTGTATTACAGCCAAATCCTCTAAATATTCAATTTCGAAGGCTTTGATAGGACATAGATGGGATGAATGGATTCACTTAGTCAGAAGACTTATGGATGTTCAGTTGTCGGATGAGCCGATAGGATTCATTGGAAATTAGAAAATACTGGCATCTTTTCAGTGAAATCCATGTACCTAAACTTTATTGACACCACAGTTATCTCCAAGTCGATTCATATTTGGAAGGTTAAGGTACCTGTGGTTTGTTCCCAAAAAGGTTATTCTCACTAAGGATAATTTGGCAAGACAAAATTGGGGGCAAGTACACGTTGTAGCTTTTGTGATCATGAGGAGACTATCAAACACCTTTTTTCCAATGCCCGGTAGAAAAAAAATTATGGCAAATAGTTCACACAGCTTTTAATATCACTCGTCCTGATAGCATTGACACATTCTTGAGTATGTGGCTTAATGGAGATGACATAACTATGGCTAGACATATTTGCATAGGAGTGTGTGCACTTCTTTGGGCGATATTGAACTACAGAAATGACATGGTTTTTAGTAGACAAACACATAGTATAAATTTTTGTAGGTACTTCACAGGGCATCAGCGTCAATCTGAACATGGTCCTTACTCACGCCTGCAGAAACCAGGGAGCCTTTGGTTACTAGGTCTATCCGATGGGAGATGGTAGCTTGGGATATCTATAGCCAGTTTGGATGGCGGTCCATTAATAGGATAGATGGCTAGGCATCTTGGCCTATCTTAGCCGGTTGTTGCATCTCCTTTCTTGTATTTTGTTATTTGGTTACTCTTTCAGAGATCGTTTGGAACTATAGACTTTGTGTTTGCTTTAATTAATAAAGGGGCCGTATGCATCGCTCGGATGCAGAGGCCGGAGGTCACCCTCCTTTTCTAAAATAAAATAAAGATTAAATGGTAGAATCCCTATCAGACCAAACTTGAATCCCCACCACAGCCAACACAAGTCGACCTAGGATATTTCATACCGAGAAAAATAACATAAACGAAAGCATATATAAATTGCATCCATCAATTGAGAGGAGGGGAAAAGAAGAAGTAGAAGAAGATGCCAAAGGATGGGATGGACAAGTGTAGCAACCATGGAAGGTAGATGACCTTGGATGCCAGGAAAGCATATACATATTGCATTGCATTACATCAGTTGAGATGGCAAGAAGAAGAAGATTCCAAAAAGAAAGATGAAGGATGGATAATGTGCAACAAGTAAGGGCAAAGGGATGTGGCTGACCTTGAAAGCCAGCCAAGAAAAGGACATTTTGCACAGAAAGGAAGAAATTAGTGCATCTACAAATTGTGGGGCATTGCATTGCATCGGTTGATAGGAGGGAAAGAATAAGAAGAATATGCCACAAAGAAAGAAAGAAAGAAAGAACAACGATGGATGGACAAGTGTGATGCATGTGTATATATCTATATCTGACGAATTGTTTTTGACCTTGGAATCTAGCTAGCCAGCACAAGGGAAAGCATCCTCTCCTCTCCTCCATTTGATGATCCATCCATCCCAAAAATAAGCGTCTCAACTATAGTGCAAAATTTTATTAAAACTGAAACACTTAATTTAGGACGAAGGGAGTACTATATACTTGAAGCTAGGATTATGATGTTATGTCGGCCTTAACAACCTCTACTTCTTATCGATCTCTCCATGTCAATAAGGGTTAGATTGAGATTTGTGGATTCAAACGAGCTGGCCATCGTGTCGCCCCGCGGGTTGAGTCGGGGTCGACTAGGGTTCCGTGGCGCCACCACCCTTCCACCCCCTTCATTCCCTCTTTGCCACCTAAGACGACCGTCGGGATAGCCAGCATGGGCGCCGGTGAAGGTGGCGGCGGGGATCACGCTGGTCCCCTCCTTCTCGAAGGCCTGCGATTCCAGGAGCGGCGGCCCCAGCCGGCGAGGCATCGTTGTCGGGTAGCAGGCAACATCCGAGGGGGATGCTGGCCAGCATGCTCGGCCACGCAGGAAGCAGGTCGCTGGTGGAGTAGGGCAGTGGCGCGGGGCTTTCTCTGCGTCATATTTGGAGGTCCGTCTCCTCTCTTTCCTCCTTCCTCTCTCATGTAATTCTCGTGGCTTGTGCGTTTGTCAGCTCCTGTGATGGTGTGTTCTCGTGATCTGCTTGGGGCAAGTGGAAACCTTGGCCGGCCCGGCGACGACGACACCCAAGTGCGCCGCTTTCCTTCATGGAGGCGCAACTAAGGTTCCCAGCTTTCCACCCCGACCCCCTGCCAAGGTGAAAACCCTCAATCCACTTCGGATTTGGCAGCGGCGCCACGATAGGCGTCATGGCCTTCTTGTATGCGTCGTTAGGGGTGAAGGGGCTCGGATGGGATGGTGTACATGTTTACGGACCGATCTTTGCTTGCATTTCAAGTTGTTTGGTGTGTTGTGGGTGGTAGGCACCAGCGTATCTGCACGTTGGTGCTCTCCGATGCAGTTTGTGTGACAGTCCCAGCGGTGCGGTGTCTCGATCCTGATAGCAGGGAATATGGTTTCCCTTCCCGGCAGCATTGGCGTGACGGAAACCGGAGACACCTCGCTCTTCACAATGGTGGTGCTCTGTTTACCTTTCCTTGAGACAACCTCCTCGGTAGATGCAGATACTTGACAGAGATTTTTGAGGTTCGGGCAAAATGCATGGGCAAAATCATATATATTTCAAGGGCAAGTTTTGGGCCCAAATGTCAAGCACACAGAAGAGTGAACCATATGCCTTAAATTGTTGTACTCCCTCCTGCCATTTTTACTCCGCATATTAAGCCCAAGTCCAGCGCGTCACCCCATCCTGTCCGGTGCGTCCGTTTGGGGCAAAACGGACAAACCAAGCGGCCAGCGTGCAGGCGCATACAGACTTTTGTTCGTTTTTTGTCCGCTTTCGACCCCCCGGCCCAAGTTTGGGCCGCTTTTGAGTTGAAACGGAAAGCTCGCGGACGAGCAGGACGTGCGCGCTTGTCCTCCGCTGGACCGCCCATCGGTGGCACAAAGCAGCCGCCTGGCGCCCCATTTCGCTCCATTTTGACCCCGACACCCTTTGCACCTCCCGACGTCTGTTTCCCCTCCCACCCACCACCCTTCCGCCATGGCCGATGCCCCGCTGAATTCTGGTGGCCAGGCCGTCGACCCGCCCCCAAAGGTGAAGAAGAAGGCGGCCAAGGGTCCGAAGAAACCGTGGTTAGAACTCACGTCGACGGAGCTCGCAAAGCTGGACGCGGAATCGGCCGAGAGGAGGAATCGGTGGGCGGCCGTCAAGGGAAAGAATGTCGCGGCCAGGTTGGCCGCCAAGGGTGCTGCGGTGGAGATTGCATGACACAAGGGCGATGTGGACAAGAAGGAGGCCATCGTCAACAAAGCGCATGCCCTCCTCATCCAAGTGGAATGCCAACAACGACGTTAACGGTCGAGGACCCCTTCTATGACCAGTTCATGGAGAATGTCATCTATGAGGGCCATGGAGAGGCCTTCCACATGGGTGGGCATGGCGATGCCTTCGATCCCGACATGATCCGGAGTCAGGATGGCCGCAGGCAGTACGTTGCCGACGATGACAATGAGGACCACGACCATGGTTACTCGTGGCATGAAGATGACATCTATTGAGAAGATGATGAAGAAGAGGAAGGCATCGATATTGGGGATGAGCCATTGTTCGTCGACGAGCCCATCCAAAGAGCATAAGCACAAAAGAGGAAGAAGAGCATTCATACGGGATCATACTCACAAGATGAGAACAAGTTGATTTTCCAAAGTTGGATGGAAATTGGCCAAGATCCGAGGATTGGTGCGCAACAAAAGGGACTTGGTTTTTGGACAAAAGTTCACAAAACATTCTAGAAAAGAAAGATGTTTCCGCCCTACCAATTTACGAGCGAGCGTGGCATCACTGATGGGGAATGCGACAGAAAACAAAAATTTCCGGTATAGCGAGCACGCCGAGGACCACTATGGAGACTGCATACAAGGTTTGATCTGATCCATACCGACTCGAAGCGCATCGGAAGAAGAGTCGGTGGAGATCGTTGGAGCAAATCCCCGCAGCTAGGATTTTACAACCTCCCAACCACGAGGATGTACTCCCTTGTCGGACAGCCCTTCAGGAGGCGGTCGGACAGTCCCCCGGACGATGTCGCGGACAGCCCTTCGGGAGGACCCTCGAAACTTGAACAGAGTCTCGGACAGCCCTTCGGGAGGACCCTTGAAACTCGAACAGAGACTCGGACAGCCCTTCAGCAGGACACACAAACAGCCCCTCGGGCAAAAGATCGAAACTACGACCTCTCTATGGGGTTGCACACATATGGTGTCAACTATCCGGCAGGGCTTTGCTGTCCAGAACTAGTTACTTGACATACTTTTCCATGAACCCGTAAGCCGCCGTAATAGCCACCCATTTACGGATGACATTTAACAAACCCCAAAGTTCATGAAGCAAGCATAAACAAACTCGATACTCTCATGGTCTAAGGAATTATGCAAATGTTAACCTTTTCTGTGTTATTAACCATTAACTTTTGACGAATGTATCTCATAGCATAACATCAATTCGGATCGATTCAACACAAGTGTTCTACAAACATCGTGCCCTCAAAATTGCCGCCATAGCCATGCCCATGATCAGGAAAACAGGATCATCATGCAATACTTGAGCCAGTCTTAGAGGCAAGACTAGGAATACAATTTATCGTTTATTATACCACACGTGCACATGAGTTTCCCTCCAAGCCTCGTGGTTATTGCAGACTCGATAATCATTGCAGTTATAGCATGGATCATAAACATTCATTACAAACTCTGAGATACAAAAGTAACTGATATTACTGCCTCTAGGGCATATTTACAGTCTCCCACTTGCACTAGAGTCATAATCTAGTTACATGGCATCCCTAACACCAATGGCTATTCGGTGTTGCTCACGCTTTGTTCGTGGCAGAGGCTTTGTTATCGGGTCTGACACATTCAGATCCGTGTGAACTTTGTGTACTTTTATTAAACCTTCTTCGACATGATCTCGAATGAGTTTATATTTGCGTTGAATATGCATTGTCTTAAGGTGCGAACATGGCTCCCTTGACTGAGCCACGGCACCACTATTATCACAATAGATATCCACCGGGTCCAGAGCACTTGGAACCACACCAAAGGTCTTCAAGAAATTGCTTGATACCGACAGCTTGCTTGGAGGCTTCAGAAGCAGCAACATATTCCGCCTCCATCGTTGAATCCGCCACAGTATTTTGTTTGGAACTTTTCCAATCAACTGCGCCGCCGTTCAATATGAAAACATAGCCAGATTGAGATTTGAAGTCATCTGGGTCAGTCATGAAGCCTGCATTAGTGTAACAACTTACAATGAGCTCTTCATAACCTCCATACACAAGGAGTAAATCCTTGGTCCTTCTGAGGTACTTAAGAATACAATTGACGGCGGCCCAATGTTCCAATCCTGGATCACCTTGGTACCGGTTGCTAACACTTAGCGCATAGGAAACATCCGGTCTTGTACATAGCATGGCATACATAATAGAACCAACTGCCGAAGCATATGGAATATCATTCATTTGTACTCGCTCATCGAGGGTCTGAGGACACTGATTCTTGCAAAGCACTACGCCAGGTGACATGGGGAGTAGGCCTTTCTTGGAGTTCTCCATGTTGAACATTTTCAACACCTTGTCAATGTACGTGCTTTGGCTAAGCGCTATTAGGCGTCTTGATCTATCTCTATAGATTCTGATGCCCAATAGATATGCCGCTTCGCCTAAGTCTTTCATTGAAAAACTCTTCTTCAATGAGTCTTTTATTTCGCTAAGAAATTTCACGTCATTTCCAATCAACAATATGTCATCTACATACAAGATTAGAAATGCTTTTGCGCTCCCACTAAATTTCTTGTATACACAAGATTCTTCGTCGTTCCTGATGAAGCCAAACTCTTTGACCACTTCATCAAAACGAATGTTCCAGCTCCTTGATGCTTGCTTCAGACCATAAATGGCTTTCTGAAGTTTACATACCTTTCCAGCATTCTTAGGATCGACAAAACCTTCTGGCTCTATCATGTATACATCCTGTTCAAGGTTTCCATTTAGGAAAGCTGTTTTGACATCCATCTTCCATATTTCACAATCTAAATAAGCAGCAATTGCTAGTAATATCCAAATAGACCTTAGCATAGCTATGGGCGAGAAAGTCTCGTCATAGTCTACCCCTAGAACTGGCGTGAACCCTTTCGCGACAAGTCTAGCTTTGTGGATAGTAATGTTACCATCCGCGTTCGTCTTTCTTTTGAAAATCCATTTACAACCAATGGGTTTTACGCCATCTGGAAGTTCTTCCAAGTTCCAAACTTGGTTTTCGTACATGGATTCCATTTTGGATCTCATGGCTTTGTGCCATTCCCTTGAGCTAGGCCCCGCCATCGCTTCCTTGTAGTGCGTAGGTTCATCAACTTCAAGAATGAAGATTTCGTTATGAAATCACTCAGGTGGCTGGATAGCCCTACCTGATCTGCGCGGTTCAGTCACAACATTGTTTGAAGTCTCCGCATCATATGCGATAACTTCCGGCTCAGTTGTAGGGATAATTAGCAAAATTTCTTCCGGTTCTTTAGCCATATCAACGGTTGCCGAAGATTCACTAATATCATCAAGTTGTACTATCCTCCCACTCAATTCTTTAGCGAGAAATTATTTCTCGAGAAAGTGTGCAACCTTTGCGACAAACACTTTGCCCTTGGACTGGTGGTAGAAAGAATATCCAATGGTGTTATTTGGATAACCTACAAAGTAACATTTGTTTGATCTAGGTTCTAGTTTGGTTGGCTATAAACGTTTTATGTATGCCTCACAACCCCAAACCTTGAGATGCGACACACTAGGTATCTTCCAATACCACATCTCATGTGGTGTCATCTCAACAGACTTAGACGATGTTCTATTTAATGTATAAGCGGCAGTTTCTAGTGCATGACCCCAAAAAGATATCGGTAGATCTGTAAGAGACATCATCGACCTTACCATGTCCAACAGGGTTTGGTTACGTCATTCCGACACTCTGTTTCGTTGTGGAGTTCCGGGAGGCGTAAGCTGTGAAACGATTCCACGGTCACTCAGATGTTGGCCAAACTCGTGACTAAGATATTCGCCTCCGCGATCTGACCGCAGAAACTTAATCTTTTTGTTATGATGATTTTCTACCTCATTCTGAAATTCTTTAAACTTTTCAAATGTTTCCGACTTATGCTTCATCAAGTAGATATATCCATACCTACTTAAATCATCAGTAAAAGTTACGAAGTAGAAATACCCACCCCGTGCGACTGTGCTCATTGGACCACATACATCACTATGTATTATTTCCAATAATTCACTCGCCCATTCAGGATGACCCATGAACGGCGTCTTGGTCATTTTTCCCATCAAGCAAGCTTCACATGTGTCAAATGATTCAAAATCAAGGGACGGTAAAACTCCATCTTTATGGAGTCTTTGCATGTCTTTCTTTCCGATGTGGCCAAGTTGACAGTGCCACATGAAAGTGGTGGTGGTATCACCCTTCCTAAGGCGTTTAGCATTCATGTTAAAGACATCATTTTCACATTCAAGATTCAGTATGAAAAGGCCCCCAACAATGGGTGCAAATCCATAAAACATATCCTTACAATAAAGTGAACAACCATTGTTCTAAGACTTGTAGGAGTACCCATCGTGTACTAAACATGCTCTAGAGATAATGTTTCTACACAACAACGAAACAAAATAACAGTTACTAAGTTCCAAAATAAATCCTGAAGGGAGACGTAGAGGCATAATGCCGAGGGCTTGAGCGGCGATCCCAGCGCCGTTCCCGACACGCATCACGACTTCATTCTTTGTCATCTTGCGCACCTTCTGAAGCCCCTGTATCGAGTTGCAAATGTGAGAAACCGATCCGGTATCAAATACCCAAGACTTAGAATTTTTGCTAGCAAGCAAAACGTCAATGACATTAACTTGTATAACAATTATACCTTTTCCGGTTTTCCCGAACTTCTTATCTTCCAGATATTTCTTGCAGTTTCTCTTCAAGTGTCCTGTGCCCTTGTAGTAGAAGCACTCGGTTTCATTCTTGGCTCCGCCCTTAGATTTGCGTTGGAAACCGGTCTTACCGGCGCTCTTGCCCTTCTTTGGCTTGCCTTTCTTTTTGAAACTGGCAGTTTTATTCATAAGCAACACTTGCTTGCGATTTTTCTGCAGTCCTCCTTCAGCAGTTTTCAGCATGGCAAGCACCTCATTTGCTGTTTTGTCCATCCCATTCATGTTGTAGTTCATGATAAAACTGCCATAAGACGGGGGGAGTGAACCTATCAACAAGTCCATAACATGCTCTTCTGGAAGTGGGAATTCCAGGATTTTAAGCCTTTCAGCGTAGCCAATCATATTGACTACGTGCTCGCCAACTGAACTGCCCTCAGCCATCTTGGTCTCCGCCATCATTTTCATGATGTCAAAACATTCAGACTGTGCATTAAACTTGTAAAGAGCATCCAGATCCTTGATCATATCAAAGGAGTTATGGAATTCAAAACGTTTTTGAAGCTCTGAACTCATGCAAGACAGCATGAGGCACTGCACTAAGTTGTAATCATCATCCTTAGTGGCCCAGACATTTTGTATGTCTTCCGCGGCTGTTGCCGCCGGTTTAGGAGGAAGAGGTCCGTCAAGCACGTACACTTTCTTAGCACCCCGGAGGACAATCCTCAGGGTACGGACCCAGTCCGCATAGTTATTTCCATTCATAGCTAACTTCTCTTTCTCTAACATCGGGCCTAAGTTGAACGCTCTATTGCGAGCCATTTGATCTACAACATAAAACACAAGTTCACTTAGACTTTGTTCATAATGATATTAGCACTAGTGACTAAACAGTTTTATTCAAAGTGTGCTCCCACTCAAATCAATATCTCTCATAATTGATTGTGAGTGATGCAAGACCCAACTTTCAATTCAGCGTCAAGGATGTAACCATCTCAAGTGACGAGAATTTCAATTGGTAGGCCAACTTGCCAATCACATCTCTATTTGACTCTTGTTCATCTTTCGATGCGTGTGTTCCGAGCTCATGACTTTCATGCCTGAACGTCAAGACAACCAAGTGATCTCACTGCGAGGTCTCAACTCCCCCGCCTCACACTTCTCTAATCGTTCGTACCCATGTAACCATGTGATACCCCAAAGAGATAGGTGCCGTGACAGTGCTACACTTGGGAGAACACTAACTACTTGATATTTTGTGAGAGATCACCCTAATAAAAACTGACTACCGCGCAATCAAGAAGGGTGCATCAAGAGGGATAAACATCTCAGGCAATTCATAATAGCATGATATGGTATAGCCCCTTCTGACAAAGAAGTCAAGTATTTCTTCGTCTTCGACATTCGCGTCGGAGTTCACCTTTGTGAAGATTGCCACCACCTTGTCGATGCACCAGATAATATTGCTATCTCTATAGCTACTAAAATAAGTGCATTACATAAGGTTGACTCACAGGTCATTAAAGTGCAATCATATGGCTCCAACCATCATGCCGAATCATGACACATAGGTCATGTTAATTACATCATATAGCCATCTCATACATAATCAAATTGAATATGAGCAGTGCTATACCACATCACATGCAAACCATCCCGCAAAACCAAGTTAGACGCCTCTAATCGGTTTATACAAAATTTTATTTTATGTGGCTTCTAAGGTTTTGACTCAAACCGCAGCTACCAACGTTTATCATCAAGTATGATAATTCAAGTTGCTAGATTGACTTTCTAGGGTGTATGAAACACGAGATAATAAAATCTCGAGCCCCATACTAAACTTCGTCATACGCGTGACCCCCGTGCAGATCATATCTACATTGCCCTTTCGTCTGCAAAACATCCATCTTTCTTTAACTATGGTTGAACCCAAAGAATTGTTAATACTTCGTTGATCTGTCAATCAGCATACTTAGGAGCAGCATGAAAGGATCGTGGATTGCCAAAACATTGTAAGATTCCACCATTCCGTCAAGATCAGTACTACGCAAATTCACGGGAAGCAACAGGAACATCGGGTAACAGATTTCATCTGCTACCCGCACAAATAATTTTCAGCAATAGATCTCATCTACTACAAAATTATACTATGCAATACCCATACATCTCATGTATTCTAGATCATAACATGTATCTACTCATAGACTGCCTCTTGATGCCACTAATGGGGAACGTGATAGAAAACAAAAAAATTCGGTATAGCAAGCACGCCCAGGACTACTATGGAGACTGCATACAAGCTTTGATCCGATCCGTACCGACTCGAAGCGCATCGAAAGAAGAGTCGGTGGAGATCGTTGGTGCAGATCCCCGCATATAGGATTTTACAACCTCCCAACCGCGAGGATGTACTCCCTCGTCGGACAGCCCTTCGGGAGGCGGTTGGACAGTCCCCCGAACGATATCGCGGACAGCCCTTCGGGAGGACCCTCGAAACTCGAACAGAGACTCGGACAGCCCTTCGGGAGGACCCTCGAAACTAGGACATCCCTTCGGGAGGACACACAAACAGCCCCTCGGGCAAAATATTGAAACTACGACCTCTCTATGGGGTTGCACACACACGGTGTCAACTATCCGGTAGGGCTTCGCCGTCCAGAACTAGTTCCTGCCGGAACCCAGACAGCCTTTCGGCTGTACGAAAGACTCTTTTCGTGGGAGGGAGAGAGAGAGCTTGCAAAGAAAAGCATGTGTATGAGAGCACAAGGATGAAGAAATGGCAGCCCACATCTCCTCTTTTTATAGGAAAACCAAGGGGTAGGGTGGGACTTGAAAATACCAAACTACCCCCAACTTATGTCACACATAAAAATTCATAAGAAGGAAAAGGGGTGCCATGTGGAGCTCCATGGAGGAGCCCCACCCTTGGCCAGCCAACCCTTGGGGGCCCCCCTTTGAGGAGCTTCCTTGCTCCCCAATCCCTTCTAGAAGCCTTTTTGGAATTATCCAAAAAGGTGCTTTTCCATAAAAGTCCAAAAAGCACTTTCACTATTCACGACGACATTTTTCAGTGTCCGGTCGAACTGAACATATTTATGTGGTCTTAGAACAATTCCAGTACCCACAAAAATAATTTTCAACGCAATCCGGAACAATTCCGAATTAGTGATTTTCATCTGCGAAAAGCATCTGAAGTGGTTCCAGCAGCTCCGGAACATTTCCGATTTTCATCCCGGAAAATTCCAGAAAGTTTCCAGAATGATTCTGGCACCCTTCAAGAATTATCAGGCTTGTGCCGAAACCAATTTGAATTTTTGGTATCCCCTCAAAAAACTTTTTAGTTTCACCGAAACTGTTCCGGTGAACTGTCTGCGGAACTTTTCCGCTGTCCGAAACTTTTCCGCTGTCCGAAACTTTTCGGTGATTTTCTCTCAGACTCCCTGTCTAGTATTCAACAGATAGATTACCCTTAAGCGTGTGACTCTATAGGTTCGGTGAAGCATAGACATGACCCGGAACCCCTTCCGATCAATGATCAACATCGGAGCCATGGACACCCATATTGACCCCTATACCCACACGAATGAATATTCGAGTGAACCTCCAGTTTCTGTGAGCTATTCATGTTGCTTCGCGATATGTTACAATTACCCGAGGTGAGACATGTAGGCATCCTCGTGGATCAACAACTTGTCCACTATGCCAGTTACCTCATTGCCGGTATTGTTCTCATTTCTCTTTCCCGTGTTCCAGCATCCCCGTGATCAAATCACAAAGTGTCTGGCCAGACGATGAGGGCCCAGAGAGGGCCCAGAGAGGGCCCAGAGATACCGTAACACCGAGAGGGCCCAGAGATATCTCTCCATCGTTGGAGGAGCAAATCCCAATGTTGAGCTATCAAGTTACTTGACCTACCTTTCCATGAACCTGTAAGCCGCTGTAATAGCCACCCATTTACGGATGACGTTTAACAAACCCCAAAGTTCATGAAGCAAGCATAAACAAACTTGATACTCTCATGGTCTAAGGAATTATGCAAACGTTAACCTTTTGTGTGTTATTAACCATTAACTTTTGACGAATGTATCTCATAGAATAACATCAATTCAGATCGATTCAACACAAGTGTTCTACCAACATCGTGCCCTCAGAATTGTTGGCATAGCCATGCCCATGATCAGGAAAACATGATCATCATGCAATACTTGAGCCAATCTTAGAGGCAAGACTAGGAATACAATTTACCGTTTATTATACCACATGTGCACATGAGTTTCCCTCCAAGACTCGTGGTTATTGCAGACTCGAGAACCATTGCAGTTATAGCATGGATCATAAACATTCATTACAAACTCTGAGATACAGAAGTAACTGATATTACTGCCTCTAGGGCATATCTCCTACAATCACCAAAATTCAAAAGAGATGGTTGTTCATCCAACAAGAAAGCAACAAGCATTGTGCCGCACTTGAGAGCATTGAAGCACGTCCCGTGAGTGGTCTCAGCATTGGGGACATGGTATGGTCTCTTATATTTCGTTGCTACGGCCGTGACTTCGGCCTTCTATATGTTTTGCATGTCTAATTGTTGATCGTGTAGGCATTCCAATCTTTGGAAGCATTCAATGCCCGTCACAATGACAAGCCATTCACTCTTACGCATTGTTGGACGATCATCAACAATTTCCCTAAGTTCAAAGACCAATACCGTAAACTTCAAAGGAAGAGAGGCAACAAGACGGCTGCCTTGGTCGGAGGTGGATATGGTGAGGCATTGAAGAGGCCTATGGGCAAGACCAACTCGAATATGGATGACAAGCGTCATGCCAAATCCTTTGCTTGCATGAGACTTTGCACGACATGATGTCTCAAAAGGATGTGAGAGACGAAAAAAGTGACAAAGCAAGGAGGAGCAAATGAAGCAACATCTGGAGCTTCAAACAAAGAATCTTGAGATGGAGGAGGCGACCAAGAAGAGGAAGATCGACATGGATGAGGCGTCTTGGCAAAGGCAGCTCGACATCGAGGCCGCCAATTCCGCGGCCACGCAGAGGCAGCTCAACATCGAGGCCGCCAATGCCACAACCAAAGAAAAGGAGGTGACACTGGCGATCATGAGTGTCGGCTTGAGCAAGATGAGCGTGAAGACGAGGAGCTGGTTTGAGGCCCGGCAGAATGAGATGTTGGACGCCCACGGCCTTAACTAGGTGGTCTGTTCGGCCGTGGCCGTTCTTTTTGGAGGCTGGCTGTGTTGCTGGCCGCTGGTTGTGTTGCCGGCAAGAAAACTACTCATTTTGGAGGCTGGCTGTATAGCCGGTCGCTGGCTGTGTTGCCGGCGAGAAAACTACTCATTTTGGAGGCTGGCTGTGTTGCTGGCATGAGCTAGGGCTGCTGGCATGAACTACGAGCCGTGGTCATTCGGATATTTGCGTTTGAAGGAGTCGGACATGATGCGGCCAAAATACGCGTCTGCGCATTGCGCGCATGACCTCCGCATCCCAGAAAAGGCCTGGACATGACACCATTGCCTGCCCCAAACGGACAGAATCCGGGCGAAACGAACGTCCGTTTGGGGTCGTGCGCTGTAGTTGGCCTAAATTTCTGTCATGTCAAACTTTACAGTGTTTGACCAAATATATATTGAAAAATATCAACATCTATAATACCAAACATACATTTCATGAAACTACATTTCATAATGAATCTAGTAAAAATTGATTTGGCATTGAATGTTGATATATTTTTTCTATAAGTTCGGTCAAAGTAGAGATACGTTAACTTCGGGCAAACCTAGTATGCAGATTAAAAAGGACCAGAGGGATTAATATGTTGTCCATAAGTACATGACACCACAGTGACGCGAATGAAAACTATCAAGAACCAAGGACCAAAATAGAAGAAGCAACGACATAGGCAAAGCATGGGCCCGACGCCAAAGTGCTAGGGCGGGTAGGTGCTGCGTGATCTCCCGGAGCGAATCTGATGTTGAATCAGTGAGCAGAAAGTAGGGCTCCACCCATTGCCTGTGTGACGGCGGCCTGATCCATGTCCAGGATGGTCCTCTTCACATTGGTGGAGTCGATAGGTGGCGGCAGAAGCCGCGGATCTGGCGTCCCATACAGGTTTGCCTCGACGCGGTTTTGTCCAACAGGTGGCGCATGGAGGGACCGGTGAGAGGCGGTTGGAAGCTCTCTACCGGCGTTCAGACGACGGGCTTTGTTCTCGTGGCGAGGCTACGCACGGATCGAGTCAGCTACGAGAGCGGGGTGACGCGGCTTTCGATGAAAATCGCGCCGACTATGGTTATGGCAGACGATGCCAGCGTCGTTCCCTTCTCAAGGCATTTTTGTTGTAGGTCGCGGCATCACGCTCGAGATGCTTGGGGAGAAACCCTAGACCTGAGTTGTCAAGATGATGGCTTTAGACTTACTAATGTAGTATTATTTTTGTTGATCTTTGTGAATAATTAATAAAAATGACCCACATGCAAAGGTCCTGTTTTCTACTAGTGTGCTGCAATGATGGATGCATGTGAAGGTACGATCGACACTCGCGGCATATGCCCTGAGCGTTGCATGACATTCGGTGCATAGCTGATTGTGATGCCCTGAGCGTTGCATGACATTCGGTGCATATATAGCTGATTGTGATACTGGCTGGTCGGGTCCTCGATTCGCTGCTCAAGAAGTATTTAAACGGGAAATATGTAAAATGAAGAGATGCAAATTAACCCCTCGATGGCCTATCTGCACCATTACATTACAGTAATGGAATGGTGGGCAACTAGACTCCATAGCGTAATCCCAACGTATTCATTAGAGCACTTAACGCTTTGTAGATAATTGTTGTATCCAATTCAACATTCGTGTGGTAGAGTAAATTGCAAAAAACCACCATATATAATTACAGTAATGATGGATCTGTTTAGATACACACATGCATCACACTTGTCGGCCCCAACAAATGGATCTGTTTAGATAAACGCTTCCCTCCCAACAACCAACCTCTTTGGTTTGGCACATGAATATTGGTTCCCTTCTTCCCTTTTAAAATCCAATAAAAATGGAACGCACAAGGGTCTTGTTCAGATTGATTGCATGATATGTGAATGTGAGCTAACAAAACAATGAAACCAGCAAAAATAAATAAAAAGTAACGTCCTCATATGGGATGGGAGATTCATGGGATAGCTAGGATGCCACGGGAGGAGGAGGGGAAAGTAACTTGGAGGAGCAGCCTCCAAAGATGATGGCGAAGATGCCGAGATTGAATGTCTTCTCCATAAAGTGATGATGATCCGCCTTAAGATTGGTGTAACACTCCGGAGCTTTACCGCGGTTCCCTCGCCGGATCGCCGACACGTCCATGAGAAGGTACCGGCACGCGCCCAACGCCAAGCACCTGCACACACCCACACCATACCATGAGTCGATAGGAGAGGAGCAATCTGGCAGGCAGTGATCTAAACGCTCTTATATTATTATTTTTGTATGGAGAGGAGGGAGCGAGACGACTCGACTCAACACACTGACCATGAGATGAAGACGAGGAGGATGCCGAGCATGAAGATGGATCCGGAGACGCCGTCACGGAGCGCGAAGGTGAAATGCGAGACGACAGACATAATGAAACCCAGTTCGAACAAGCCCAGCGCGAAAGACAGACTCAAGGGATACACGCACTCACCCCGCTCGTTCAGCCTGATATCATCCGCCTTCTGTTTTTTTCATATATATATATATATATATATATATATATATATATATATATATATATTGAATTGGCAACGACCAAGTAATAAGTATTCTAAACACATGCAAACAAAAAGATAATACTATGAATTATCATGTCATGTGGTACTTACTTGGGGCCTTGTGGCATCGGCGAAGAGAATCAAGCCCGCTACGACTAATCCTACCACCAACCCAATCATCAACCTTTTTAACCTTTCTGTCGTCATTTCCTCCATGTCCGGCGGTAGGATCATTGGCTCCCAACTTCATGCAGATCTACTCTGCATGCATGATCTCGCAAGCAAAAGAAGAAGAAACAAGAAGAGAAATAATTAATATGAATCGTTACAATTATGACATTATGGAAATGCATATACTCACAATTCACATGGAGGATTGAAATTTGTGTATGGATCTATGTCGCGGATTCTTGCGTATGCATGCTTGCATTGATTCTTGTTATGAGGAAGGAACCATGTCGAAATCATATGTTGGGAGGAGAATGAAAGTAGGGGAGCGGCGTTTGATGGTGGAGCTAGTTTTTCGTTTCTTGCGTTGTATTCCCTCCATCCCAAAGTAGGTTGGGCAGTTGCTGGATGGCGGCCTGTTCGACTGGGCCTCGGCCTGCGGAAAAACGCCGTGAGGGTGAGGATTACGAGTGGGTTACTCCGTTGTGGCCAACTGAATAGGGATGCAGGTTTTATAATTTATTTACAACCAGGAAATGAGATATAGCATATACACATTCCATATATCTTTCAAAGAAATACCAAAAGTCTAGTTAAAACTATTTATACTAATATAGGGAAGACCAAACATTTTTCCAGCCCAAATATGAAATAAATATACATATATGTTTTATAATATTCATTTGGTATTTATAAATATTCCTTCAAATAATTTTTGATCTTATAAACAATTAACAAAATACTTTTAAACTCCAAATAAAATATCCAAATCAATTTTAAAACATATCCCAACTCATTTATATCGAAGGAGTCATATTACCTTCTCTCTTATGATTTTTATTTTTGAGTAGGCACTGTTTAAAATTTGAAAAACCAAATAATATACAAAATGAATATTTGGAAAAGTCCTTTTATTCCCTCTAATTTGAGTATCCATTTAACAACCGTGTTTCCGAATCTTCCCAAAACTAATTAACAACAAGCAACACAGGTAAGCTTTTATTTATTTAATCCTACATAAGTAACATTCCAAATTTTAATACAGGCTAGGTGCTGAAAAAGTAATAAATCCATGGAATTTGAAATTGAGAACTTTAGATGAAGGGGGGTTTGAGGAGTTTAAAAATAAAATCGAGGGAAGGTGTTAGAGGTAGAGTCGGTCTCGGTCCAGGTTTTGTTTGAACCGACGGATCAAGTCGGATAAAAATGCCTTCTTTGTTTGTCCCGTGCCTGGTCTGGAGTCTCTGGAATTCATCTATGGTCGTCGATAGTTACCGAGCGAGCGAGCAAGAGAAGCAGATCGGAACCGGGATGGATCGGTCCAAGACGGTGGTGGAGCGAACAAGAAGCAGCCATCTAAGGCCGTCGGCGCCCTCCGCTGCTACAACCCCTACCCGCAAAAGATGATCTTCCTCACCGCGCCTCCCCTACCCGAGGGCGGAAGGGTATTCTCGGTGGTCGTCGGCAGGTGGGTCATGCTCAGCACGCCAAGCAGGACCGTCGTGCTCGCCAACCTGCTGGACGGGTCACGAGACACCCAAGCGGGAGGGCGACGGCCAAAGGTTTATGAAATGCGTGCCGCGCCTTGACCGTCGCCACGGGTTTAGATCTGGGGCGACGGCGGCTGGGGGAGCAGAGCCGGTTCAGAACGTCCTTCTGCCATCCATGATGACGATGATGATGATGGTGGTGGCGGACTTGTTATAGACTGATTGACATCCATGGAGAATTATCATCCATGAAACTGGTCTCCCCATGTACTAAGGGCCAAGATTGTATTATACTTATCCTTGAAAAGGCAAAAAGAGTGTACTTAATAAAATTTATGTGGGACCAATTAATTTTTGAAAGGGTAAATGTGTCATTTGCTCTACTTTGTAAAATTTCCCACGGGCAATTTTGGTTGCTGATCCAGAAAACAAAATTGTATTATACTTATCCTTGAAAAGGCAAAAAGAGTGTACTCAATAAAATTTATGTGGGACCAATTAATTTTGAAAGGGTAAATCCGTCATTTGCTCTACTTTGTAAAATTTCCCAGGGGCAATTTTGGTTGCTGATCCAGAAAACAAGATTGTATTATACTTATCCTTGAAAAGGCAAAAAGAGTGTAGTTAATAAAATTTATGTGGGACCAATTAATTTTTGAAAAGGTAAATCCATCATTTGCTCTACTTTGTAAAATTTCCCACGGGCAATTTTGGTTGCTGGTCAGAAAAATAATTGCAAGTAGCTTGTATTGAACCCACAACTCTACTGTTGTACACACGGTCCACTAGCCATCTAAACCATTCTAAGTTGCTATCCAATTAATGGTAACCTTCTTTTTGATTTTCCTTGGGAATTCCATGTTGTATCATGTGCTCCGAGCGAGTAAGTTCGGCACTTGTTTATTGCTCTTTGCTCTGTCGTGAACTCCCATGGATCGATCCTAGCCGTGCGCCTAGATCCGACGGACCAAGCACAAGCTTCAAAATTTAGCAGATGTGCGTCGACGTATGAGGTTGTATGTTACTTCTATTCTATGACAAAAAAGACAATGATGGTAACAAGTTCCCCAAAAATTTGAAAACAGCTAGCTGCTCCGAGAACCACCCCTCTCTTGAGCCCTTATGCTGGCAAGATTCATCGGTATTCATTGGTGCCCCCAATCGTAGCCTTCGTCTCAGCGTTGCCTCTAGGTTCGGTTTTTCACATGTCCTAATAGTTTCTACAGATTGTGTGTGTTCCGTAATTACCTTGGCATCCCTCCCACGAATTGGTATCGGCTCCTCCTACGTAGTGACCACATTCTTCACCATCGCCGACGCGAAGCTAGCTAGAAAGTAGTCTCATACCTACGCCACATGCGACACGTTGTCGCGCTGTTTGAAAAAATGACGATGTGGTCGATGACAACAAGTTATCCACCGGATGCCCTAGTCTTCCTGTCTTATCGGTGATCTTAGTTTCACCACCTATGAAGTTTCAAGCATCACCCCGCTCAAATGTGCTCATCTTGCTCAGGGCTATGATGGAAACGGTGGACAATCATCGCAGGGTATTTTGGGAGATCCAGTGGCATGAGTACATTTTGGTATGGAACCATGCCAATATGTGAAATACCTCAGAAGATACTGGTTTCCTAGCGGGACGCAAAATATTCTCAAAAGATATTGATGATATTTTTTGTCGAGGAGCAAAATAAAAATACACTGGCGGGAAATTATGGCTGTGAAAAAACACTTCTAGATATCAGGGTGAAATTCTGGTTGGTTGCGAAATAATATTTGATAAAAGACATGTTTCTCGATGTGAAACCGTGGTAAGGACCTAGTCGTTCCCACCTCTTTGCTTGTCGAGGGGACGATCCGTGGGGTGGGGTGGTTAGCTCCGTCTTTTGTCAGGAGGATTGTTCATGTCGGAGTACATACGTTGTGGATTCTTTTTTTCCATCTCCATTCGAGCAAGCGTGCATCACTTCGTATTGCATGCATGCATGGATTTGGACTTTTTTTTCCTACGTGTAGGTATATAGTAGCAAAAGCAAAAGGGCCCTGTTGCGTTGTAACAGGATAATAAAATCTTTTCCTAAGTTGTAACAGGATAATTACGTTTAGGTGAACGGATCAGACGTACGTCTCGAGTAGTGCACTGCTTGCGTATACATCCATCCGGTACATACGTACGTGAGCATTTCTTTTCTTTCCTTCATTCCTTCATTCATCATACGATCTATCATCAAACTGTTGATCGGCATCCACATGCTGTGCATGCATCGGAAATGGAAATGGCAATGGAAGGTTCGTGGCGGTTGAGTTGTGGCAAAGTCCCACACTTTGATAGCCCACTCAAGATCATGCGGCGATCGAGTGATGCATGTTGGAGATTGGCTCCATGATTCAACATGAATTGGTTCACACCATGTGAAAAATGATTAAAAGTGCCAATGCACTTTATATGATCATTCGGTTCCGACAGCGCCGTTACATCAAACAGTTTAAGGGTTTTTTTTCAAGTTCGGGTTTTTTTATTTTATCACCATTTTCCTTTTTTGTTACTTTTTGTATTTCTTTTTATTTTACGAACATCTTCCAAATTTCTGAATAATTTCGGAATAGTAAACATTTGTTGAACCCACACTTAGCTTTTGAAATAAAGAACATTATTAAAAATCATAAATATTTTTAAAATTCATGAGTTTTCTATGGAATTATAGAACATCCTGGAATTCATGAAAATGTTTCGGAAACTTTTCAATCGGTGAAGAGTTTTTTGAATATACACACAAATTTCTGAAATCTAAGAACAAATTTGAAATTCACGGATATTCATTTTGTATAGACGAACATTTTGTGAAATGCATGGACATTTTTTCAATCAACGGACAATTTTTAAATTAAGAAGACAAATTTGCTAATTCTTGTTTTTTTGAGGTTTTATGGACATTTATTAAAAAATTCATAGATTTTTTCTTAGAATTCACAAATATGCTTTGAATACATGATCTTTTCCAAAATCATGATTTTTTATATTTTCTAACTATATTTTTCCAAATCATGAATTATTCTTATATTGCTAACGGGTTTTTAGAATCACAAAGATTTTCTAATCTGTCCACATTTTATGATTTCGCGAACATTTTATGATTTAATGAATATTTTTTTGAAATTTGCAACTTGAAAATTTGGAATTTTTGGAACTTACGAATTAATTTAAAGATAGGAAAAACAAACTTTGAAATGAGAAAAGAAAGGCTTACAAATACAGATAAAAA
>JAAAWK010000897.1:0-168947 GCA_022496015.1 Hordeum marinum
AGCCACCGTCTCGCACAAGACACCGTCGACCATCTCCTCTGATGGTGCCGGGGCATCCTTGTAAAGCTCCCAGGTCAGTGCTACCTGTGGAGACTCACCCTCACCAGGCAACTGGACCTTCCCCGGGAAGTGGTGCTGGAGAAGCACACCAAGCACCTGGTTGGGCCAACGGACACCACCACGCTCGTATTTCCAACCCCTGCAGTAGGACAAGGCCAACACATTAGATATTAATTTGTAGAAACATGAAGGCAAAAGGTTAAAAAAGACTAAATGCACTCACTTCTCCGCATTAGGCGCAATCAACCACCTCTGCTCGCGGGTCGTCGGCCCGGGAGGCAGCTTTGTACAACCACGCTGGTAGACCTTCTTGCCCTCCTCAACAAGCTCGCTCTCGCTATAGGTGTCCTCAGACAAGTAATTTTCCTCGCCACCATCAGCACGGCCACTAGCCTCCGGAGTCACATGGGACGAAGACTCTGGGACCCGAGTCTTCTGGGACGAAGACCAAACCCTCGCAGCGATGAAACAACTGCACATTTAAATCCACCCAATGAACACAAATATATATATGATGTTTTTCCTAAAAAATCAGAAATTATATGACCTAACTCATAATTCACACATATATGACCCGTCGGCCTCTGGAAGGCCGAAGAGCACCGTTTCGGTCAACAGGAGGCCGAAGAGGTGTCAGGGGTCAGCGGTGTCGTGTCGTGTTGTCGGGGTGTCGTGTCGGGGTCGAGATGTCGTGTCGGGGTCGGGGGTCGGGGGTGTCATGTCGTGGTGTCGGGTTAGGGGGTTCCTCGACTTCGATGAAACCCTAAATAGCAAGTATCATCGGTGCGAGATACATGTGGCGTTCGGCCTTGAACATTAGATCCACATCCCACAAGTGACGCTGGCGCCCGGTGTCCTGCGCGCAGCAATAGTTCTGGTTCGGTGTACATCTGTATAATGCGTGTGTGACTTTCGGTTCGTCGAGGCTTTCCTTAAGTAGCTACATATCTCATGGTGTGGTGGTGCGCTCTCTCTCTCACTGATATGGTGGTGTATATATGTTGGTGGGCACTCTATCACAGTAATAGTTCGACCGTCGGTGATGGACGCCTCACCTTTTCTCTTCTTGCGCAATATATCGATGAGTATATCACAAAGAAGAGAAGAATGATGAGGCGCTCCCAGCAGAATAGTCGGGATTCCTCCATCAAGAACACACATGAAAGTTATTTAAGGAAATCCTCGACGGACCGAAAGTCACACACACATTATACCGATGTACATCGACCCATGATCACTCATCTTGCCTAGCTACTGGACATGTGTCGGGGTCGGGGTGTCGGGGTGTCATGTTGGGGTCTGGGTGTCAGGGATGTCGTGTCGGGGTAGGGGTGTTGTGTCTGGGTTAGGGGGTTCCTCGACGTCGATGAAACCTCGTGTTAGGGTCGGGGTGTCTAGGGTGTCATGTCATGGTCGGGGTGTGGGTGTGTCGTGTCGGGGTCGGGATGTCGTGTCGGGGTCGGGGGTGTCGTGTCATGGTGTCGGGGTTGTCGTGTCGGGGTCGAGATGTCGTGTCAGGGTCGGGGGTCGGGGGTGTCGTGTCGTGGTGTCGGGTTAGGGGGTTCCTCGACGTCGATGAAACCCTAAATAGCAAGTATCATCGGTGCGAGATACATGTGGCGCTCGGTGTTGAACACTAGATCCACATCCCACAAGTGACGCCGGCGCCCGGTGTCCCGCGTGCAGCAATAGTTCTTGGGGCCGATGACGGTCGAAGACCTGTGCCAATTTGTTTGGCAGCCTCTGCGATGAGGATCAAAGCCAAGTTTTGAAACTTCAAACAACCAAACCGACTTGAGTTAGTGAGGGCGTTTCAAGTTTCAACACTTGGCTTTTAATCATCATCGCAGAGGCTGCAAGACAAATTCACATAGGTGTTCAACCGCCAGCGACCCCGAGAACTGTTGCTGCGGGACGCCGGACGCCGGTGTAACTTGTGGGACATGGATGCAATGTTCGACACCGACGGCCACATGTATCTCGCACCAACGATACTTGCTATTTAGGGTTCCATCGACGTCAGGGGTGTCGTGTCGGGGTCAGGGTGTCGGGGGTGTCATGTCGGGTTGTGGGGGGTGTCGTGTCGGGGTCGGGGTGTGGGGGGTGTAGTGTCAGTGTCGGGGTGTGGGGGTGTCGTGTCGGGGTCGGGGTGTGGGGGTGTCGTGTCGGGGTCGGGGTGCCGTGTCAGGCTGTCGTGTCGGGGTGTCGAGGTGTCATGGTGTTGGGGTGTCGTGGTGTCGTGTCGAGGGTTGGGGTCGGTGACGTCGGGGGTTGAGGATCGGTGGCGTCGGAGGTTGGGGGTTAGTGGCGTCGGGGGTGCCGTGTCAGCGTGTCGGGTGTCGTGTCGGGGTCGGCGTGTCGGGGGTGTCGTGTCGGGGTCGGGCTGCTGTGTCGTGGTCGGGCGTGCCATGTCAGGGTGTCGGGTGTCGTGTCGGGGTCGGCGCGTCGGGGGTGTCTTGTCGGGGTCGGGGTGTCGGGGGTGTCATGTAGGGGTCGGGGTGTTGTGTCGTGGTCGGGGTGCCATGTTGGGGTGTCGGGGTGTTGTGTCGGGGTCGGGGTGCTGTGTCGTGGTCGGGTGTGCCGTGTCGGGGTGTCGGGGTCGGGGTGCTGTGTCGGGGTCTCGGGGTGTCAGGGTCGGTGTGCCGTGTCGGGGTGTCGTGTCGGGGTGTCGGGGTCGGGGTCGGGGTCGGGGTCGGCGTGTCGGGGTCGGGGTCGGGGTCGGGGTCGGCGTGTCGGGGTCGGGGTCGGGGTCGGGGTTGGGGTATCATGTCGGGGTCGGGCGGGGTCGGGGTCGTGGTCATCCTCTTCTTCCTCTTTTCCTTTTTCCTCTTCTTCTTCTCCTCCTCTCCTCTTTTTTCTTCTTCTTCTTCCTCTTCTTCTTTTTTCTTCTCCTCCTCCTCTTCTTCTTCCATTCCTTTTTTCCTCTTCTTCTTCTCATCCTCTCCTCTTTTCTTCTTCTTCTTCTTCTTCTTCTTTTGGCTTCTTTTCCTCCTCTTCTTTTTTCTTCAGCCTTCCTTCTTCTTTTGTCGCTCCTCCTCCTCTGTCTCTGTGGCTCAGGCGGTGATTTCTGTTCTCTTCTCTACTCCGTGCTGTCTCTCCCCTTTCTTCATCCTTAGTCTCCTTCTCCTCCCCCTTTTCTCGCCTCTCCCGCCTCCTCCTCCTCCTCCTCCTCTTCTTCTTCTTCTCCTTCTTCTTTTCTTCTCCTCCCCCTTTTCTTCTTCTCCTCCTCCTCTTCTTCATCTTATTCTTCTTATTCTTCTTATTTTCTTCTCCTAATATTTTTTTTCAATAACTAACCTAACTAACGTAGAAACTAACCTACCTAACCTAGAACTAACCTAACAAACCTAGAACTAATCTAACTACCTAACTAACAGTAGCAACTAACCTAACTAACAGCAAAAAAACAGGGGCCGGGAGAGCTCACCGGAGTGGGGCGGCGGGGGCGGCGGGCCGCTGGGCCGCGGGGCGGCTGGTGGTCGGGGGGGCGTCGGTGGCGGCACGTGGCGGGAGGCGGGCCAGGGCCACGTGGGGTAGGGGCGCGCGGCGGCTGGCTCCGGGGGGCTGTGCAGGGCGGCCGACGACGGGGCGGTCGTCGGGGGGCGGTGCGGGACGGCATAGGGGGGCGGCGCGGGGCGGCGTAGGGGGAGGGGCGGGGGAGCGGAGTGCAGCGGCGGCGGCGGGAGAGAGAGAGAGGGAAAGAGAGAAGAGAGAGAGGAGGAGGGTTAACGGCCCATTATAGGAGTTACCCTCTTTGCCGTCTGCCCGTGGACAGCAAAGTTTCTTTGCCGTCTACTAGCCGACGACAAAGAGGTGGGGTGGGCCCTTGCAGTTAGCCCGCCCAGTTTTTGCCAAAGAAGTGAGGAGGTTGAACTAGCCAATGCCGTGCCCCGAGGGGCCCGCTCAGGTCTTTGCCGTCCGCTGGCTGGCGGCAAAGAATTGCAGACGGCAAAGACGGTCTTTGCCATCAGCTAGCTCTGTGTTGTCTGCTTCGGGAAGATAGACAGCAAACATACTCTTTGTCGTCTACCAGCAGACGGCAAAATATCTGAGTCCAGTAGTGCACCCGTCAGTATGAGCCACCCAATGGACGTGGCAAGCCGCCGCATTCGCGATATGGTCTTCACCAACAACGCCATGGCCGACTTGTCGTTCTCGCTTGCTTTCAACGCTACCAGCGACTCGCACGTCTGTACCGGCTTACAATGTCGTGGCCGTCCCTCGGCACCGCGCCGGCTTACAATGCCATGGCCATCCATCGCCACTGCCCCGGCTTCCAATGCCATGGCCGTCTCTCGCCACCCGCGCTGGCTTACAACGCCGTGGCATCTTTCACAACAGCACCGGCTTACAACACCACAGCTGACTTCTACGTCTACATCAACACGCCGGTGGCCGCATGCACCAGTACGAGTCGCCGAATGGATGGTTCTGAATCGCCGCCTTGTGATGCAATCTACAACATATCAGTGCAGGGTTCGTCTATATGAGCCGCCCAACGGATGCGTGCAAGACACCACCCATAATTTGATCTACATCAATATTTCGGTGCAGTGTTCATCGATATGAGCCGCCCGATGGACAGGCGCACAAGTCGCTGCCACTACAATTTGGTTCACTTCAACAACCAGCCGGAACGAACCCTCGACCGGATCATTGAAACAAATCAAACGGGATCATCTATAACCCGCCACGACCAACCTCAACTTTCAATGGAGATTCTCAAGCCGCCTCTTCGAGTCAACTTAAGACTCGAGGGCTACAGACATGGCCAGACACATTTGGTCGTTTTCAACGAGAACCCCGGGTCTTTGCAAGAAAAATCCAATCCTGGGGGCTACTACATTCCTGACGGAAGATTAAAAGTTGTCCAAGAGGAGGAACCTCCGTGATGCACCATTCAAACATAGGTGCTCGGTTTATTGGATCATCGTTTGGAGCTTCTGCCGTTTCTTTATACAAGATGGCAGTTTAAAAGATAGCGACTGACAAGAAGAGTTCAAAAATATTCCGATTGATGTATCAACTGAGAGCCGCGAACGGCAGCTTCCTACCTCTAGGTACAACTTCTAACGCCTATTAGCCAGGCGTTATGCCACAAAAATCGGGCTCAGGAAAATGAGTTGCGGCGAGGGCGGCTTCCTACCCTTAGTCGGTACAACTTCTAATGCCTATCCGCCGGCGCTTTGCGTCGTAATTGCTGAAAAGGGGGCTTCTTACCGACGGGTACAGCTTCTAACACCCAATCAGCCGGCTTTATGCCATCTCCGGCTAACCAGTTTAGCCGCGGTTATGAGAGCTTTTTTCCCGACGGGTAGCTAACATCTCATGACCCACGAACGGCGGCTTCTTACCTTCGGGTACAGGTTCCAATGCCTATTAGCCAGCGTAAAGTCATGTAAAAACAGCTAAGGTAAATTAGCTGCGGTGAACAGCGGCATCTTACCTTTGGGTACAGCTTCTAACGCCTATTAGTTGTTCTTATAAAAATCCGGCTCAGGAAAATGAGCCGCGGTGAACGGCGGCTTCTTACCTCCGGGTACAGCTTCTAATGCCTATTAGCCGGCATAAAGCCATGTAAAAAACAACTAAGGTAAATTAGTTGCGGTGAACGGCAGCTTCTCACCTTCGGGTACAGCTTCTAACGCCTATTAGCTGTTCTTATAAAAATCGGGCTTAGGAAAATGATCCGTGGCGAACGGCGGATTCCTACCTCCGGGTACAGCTTCTAACGCCTATTAGCCAGGCGTTATGCCACAAAAATCCGGCTCAGGAAAATGATCCATAGCGAGGGCGGCTCCCTACCTTTGGGTACAGCTTCTAACGCCTATCCGCCGGCTTTATGCCAAAAAATGTTGACAAGTTAACATTACATCATACATTGCATCTTGTGTCATACATGGCATCACACATTGCATCATATATTTCATCATATTCACATGTCATGCCAGTTTATCAAGCCGGGTCAGAGCCAGATTATAAAAGAAGGAGCAATGTTATATATAACATCTCCGGGTTGTGCTTTTTCAAGCCGCCCTTACAGCAACACAGAACATATTCTGTCATGTTATTGCAGGTCTTCTTTATTAAAGATGAGCCGCCGTTATATTGGAAGGTTGATTATTCTTGAAGAACCATCCTATCAGATATAATGCCGTGTCATCTAATTGGCTGGTCCTCAGATTTCTTCAATTATGCTCTATAGTAATCTACAACACTCATGGATTTCTCCAATATATATTTCCCGGGTTGCACCGCAACCATGAGTAGGGATTTCATGTCAGAGACAAAGGAATTATTTCAGGATATTCATTCCGGGTTATATTACAACCATGGTTAAGGATTCATCCAACAAATTGTGGTGAGTCATATTATTCTTACATAGTCCCAAGTCGCCGTAGGCAGATGACCCGGCACATGGGGGCTACACTATTCAAAGCCAGTTTATATCAATTATGCAAGTCCCATGTCGCTGCAAGCACGCACCACGACACTTGGGGGCTAATGCCAGCCGGTTTTCAAATCATTACATCGTCAGCAAGACCATGTTAGCTCAAGGAGATGAGCCGGCTTTTCTATATTTTTATAAAGTCCCAGCCCAGTAATTCTTACTGACCCGGCACTTGGGGCCTACACCGTTCAGATCAATTTTTCAAAGTCCCATGTCGCTGAAGGCATGCGACCCGACACTTGGGGGCTACAATATTCAGCTGTTTAATAAGATTATGAGGTTCAAATTGAAGACCCGGTGCATCACATTCTGATGAGTTGGCCCTTGGGGGCTACAACCGCCCAAGCTTTCTGATGAGCCGACCCTTGGGGGCTTCACCCGCCAAAGTTTTATAAGGTATAAGACAGTTATAAGCCCCAGGTTGCTACAGGCATGTCAACCCGCCCCTTGGTGGCTACACAGTCCAAAATATTATTGCAAAGCACCAAGCTATCATGGATAATCTCGAAGCTTGGGGGCTACAGGTAATATGAACATATCAAAAACTCTTGAGGAGATTTTCAAGATATTAATTATGGAGTTCAGTTGTTAGACCCAGCGTCACCAACACTAATGACCCGGTGTTATCAAAAGATCATAACCCGCTCGATTTTATAAGCCATCCTGCTTCACAACAATGGAATCTGGTTTACATCAGATGGGTTTTTCATCCCAATATTTTTATCAAGTCAGCTGGATTCTAGTTGTTTGACCCAGCGTCACCAACGATAATGACCCGGCATCATCAGCGATAATGACCCGGCATCATCAAAGATTATGACCCGGAGGAGATGACCCGCCAAGAGTATTGGAAGCCTATTCAATGACATATGGGTGTTCTATTCTTAAAAAATTTCAAAGGACACTGACAAGCAAGACGATTTTCAAGACGGCTCATTCATATGCAGAAAGACCCGGATTTCTGAGGAGCCATTTTATAAGCCGGCCAAAGGAGCAAGCCGGCCACTTAACATCTTTATTATTCTTATTTCAGGAGCTTAGCATGAATAAATTCAAACTAAACTGGGGGCTAATTTTGGGGATATACCCCGCGGTATGACCCGGCCTGGCGACTCACGGGAGACCCCATAAAGACATGACATCTTATTAATGACCCGGCAGGCGGGTCACAGGATGACCAAGCCCAAGACCCGGCGGGTGAGCCGGCACCTGGCGGCTCACAAGAGAAGGCCCGAAGCGAGAAGGATTCCCTTAAAGCAAATAAGACCCGGAGTAGGATTCGTGAGAAGCTAGTCCTAATCCTACACCTAGTAGGACTCTATTTGTAAGCCTACCCTCTCCACTTATATAAGGAGGGGTAGAGCACCCCTAGAGGGAGAAGATTGAGAAGTCCACAAGTTTAGACAACACAAGAGATTAGAGATAGATAGATTAGAGGCTCTCATAATTAGAGGTACAAATTGGCACCCTTGTAACCGAGAGATCTTCATCATCATCAATACAAGACAAGCAGGACGTAGGCTTTTACCTCCATCGGAGGGGCCGAACCTAGGTAAAACATCGCATCTCTCGATTCCGATCAACCCCTTCATGCCGCAACATAGTTGCGTTTTTGCCGCGAACCTAAGTCTGTTCACCCGGACATTTGCCGTGACAAATCCATGACACATATCGTTGTCTACCACAATATACCTGGAAGAGTTGCAAATGGGACAATAGTTCAAGCCTGCATACTCAAGCCTAAATAAAGCACATCCATTCTTACAGGCATCTATCTTCTAATAGGGCATCTTAAGCGCACGTAGGATTTTGTCTGATTGGTACAGGTTTGCTGGCAATACATGGCCTTTGGGTAGAAACCGTCCAAATATCGTCATCATCGCGTCATAGCAATCTCTGCCTATGTTGAACTGAGCCTTCAGAGCCATTACTTGCGTGATGGCATCCAGCTGACAAAGCTCATTGTGCTCATGGAGAGGACGTTTTGAAGACTCCATGCTCGTTGGTGCGACGACGAACAACCTCAGCTCTGGCACATTGGGCAGACTCACCATGAAATCCCCACACCGTATAATCTGGCGTAAAACCCAACTTCTACAAGTGTTTACCCATTTCATCCCATGCCCACTTTTATGGTTGTCGCACCGGACATAGGGGCACCAGGTTATTTCCTGGCCATTTGCAAATGCACGGTCAGAAACCCTTTGGTTTTTGTTAACCATTCAATGGTCATTTCTTTCTAACTAGGGTGACCGGTGTACATCCAAGCTCGATCACTCATCTTGCCTACCTACTAAGCACACAAGAAATATATATATATATATATAATTCATATCTATATTCATCCGTTAATCGAGTTTGACAGTTTAATTACGTCCATCCAACCTACACGCTAATAGGTAGAGATAGGTCCTAATCCCACCCGAGTATGTGTAGATTCGGTTCGTTTTCCCAAGCTTTGCTCCGGTTCCGATGCAGAATTTCGGCAGCATCTCCCCGCTGTTCTCCTGATACACCTCTCAGCAATAAGCAGAGAGGATGTGTACCCAGAGAACAATAGGGAGGCACTGACAAAATTCTGCATCGGATCCAGAGCAGAGCATATGGGAAACTGAATGCAACCTACACATACTCATGATGTCCATGGATAACGTTGGACAATTCGAAAGGATGGCGGTTATAAATATGCAAAGACATGCATATTTATAGATACCACCCTTTTGAATGGGAGACACATACTGGTCACACATGCTGATGATTGAAGACACCTATAGATAGAAAGTTTCATCGGCACGAAGACAGGAACCGAGCAAATTAAGGGGGCCATGGGAGGAGATGTCATTTGTGCTCACCCACGAACGCAACAGGGGAACTCATCGAATGCACGGGGAGGTCGTCGAACACCAGACCCTCGCAAAGACAAAACAACTTCACATTGAAATCCACCCAATCAACACAAATATGATGTTTTGCATAACGAAATCAGGAAATATAAGACCTAACACATAATTTACAAAACAATGACCCCGTTAGCCTCTGGAAGGACGAAGAGCACCTTTTCGGTCAACAAGAGGCCGAAGAGGTGTCGGGGGTCGGGGGTCAATGGAGTCGGGGGCGGCGTATTAATCGTTGCTTGGAGTGTCGTCCAGGGTGTTGGGGTGTCGTCTCTGGGTGTCGGGGTGTCGTGTCGGGGTTTCAGGGCATCGTGTCAGCGTGTTTGGGTGTCGTGTCAGGGTGTTGGGGTTCTTGGCGGGGCGTCGTGTTGGGGTGTCATTTTCTTCTTCTTCCTCTTCTTGTTTTTTCCCTCTTCATCTTCCTCTTCTTCTTCTTCTTTTTCTTATCTTCTTCTTCTTCTTCTTCTTCTTCTTCTTCTTCTTCTTCTTCTTCTTCTTCTTCTTTTCCTTTTTCGTCTTATTCTTCTTCTCTTCTCCTCCTTTTCTTCTTATTTTCCTTTTTCCTCTTCTCCTCCTCTCCTCTCTTCTTCTTCTTCCATTCCTTTTCTTCTTCTTTTCCTTTTTTCCTCTTCTCCTTCCCCTCCTCTCCTCATTCTTCTTCTTCTTCTTCTTCTTCTTCTTCTATTTTTTCTTTTCTTCTTTTCTTCTAATTTTTCTTTTCTATCTAAGTTTTTTCTAACCTAGTAAACTAACTAACTAACTAGCTAAAAAATAAACTATAACTATCTAATTGAACAAAAAACAGAAAATAAACTAACTAAAAAACCGAAAAAAACAAAAAAGTGAGGGGGGGGGGGTCGGCAGTCGGGCACTCATCGGAGTTGTGTGGGGACGGTCGGGGCGGTAGGGGCGGCGGTGGGAGGGGGAGCCATGAAAAGGGGGGAGCCACGAGGAGGGGGCGACGCCAGGAGTTGATGAGGGCTGGGGGTGGCTCGGGGAGGGGGGCGGAGCAGGGGAGCCGCTGAGGGCAGGGGGCGGCACAGGGAGAGGCACAACAGTGTAGTGTCGGGGGCAGTATAGGGAGGGCGTGGAGGCACGGCGGTGGGGCGGCGCAAGGAGGGCGGTGGCTCGGTGGTAGGGGTGGCGAGGGGAGGGGGTGACTCAGGGATGGG
This sequence comes from Hordeum marinum, assembly GCA_022496015.1. NCBI lineage: Eukaryota > Viridiplantae > Streptophyta > Magnoliopsida > Poales > Poaceae > Hordeum > Hordeum marinum. The sequence continues at coordinate 10,578 of JAAAWK010000897.1, forward strand.
GCGGCACGGGGGAGCCACCGAGGGGAGGGGGTGGCGCATGGAGGGGAGTTCTGGTGGTGGGGGCAGCGCCGTGGGGCGGGGGCGGCAGGAGGGGGGCCACGGGGAGGGACTAGCCCGTGCTGGGAGAGAGAGAGTGGAGTGTATCGCGGGGGCAGAGGGTGAGGGGTGGGGATCCACCGTGACCGTTAGCGGACGACAAAGAGGGATGAGGTGGACGACAAAGAGGTCCCTAACGGCAACAAGGTTGTCCTTTGAACCCATGGTGCAATGGGGCCTGCCCCTGACCTTTGCCGTCTGCCTGCCCCATCATTGCCGTCGACTAGTCAACGATGAAGAGTAGGCTAATGGCAGACATAACCTTTGTCGTCTGCCCTACCTTTGTCATCTATTTTCCACTAACTAATGGCGAATGCCTCCTTTGTCGTCTGTGAGCCGACAGCAAAGACATGGCAGACGACAAATGATATGATTCCAGTAGTGTATGGAGATACCGACGATCGAATCACGGGCAAGGAACATACCAATGGACAAAGGGAACTACATATAGGATTGACTGAATCCTTGGAATCGTGGTTCGACCGATGAAAATCTTCGTGGAATATGTTGGAACCAATATGGACATCCAGGTCCCGCTATTGGTTATTGACCGTAGAGGTGTCTCGGTCATGTCTGCATGATTCTCGAACCCGTAGGGTCGCACGTTTAACATTCAGTGACGCTAGAGTAGTATTCGGATATGTACGTTTGTCACGCCCAAGATGCGCGCCTATCCATATTTGGGCATGGGGGCTCGATAGGGATAGAGGCACGTCTAGTCGTTTCACAAATTCAGTATCATCACATACATTTATGAAGAGAGGAGTATAAGAGTTGGCTTACACTCGCCACATGCTAAATTACAATGCCACACAATTTATTCAAACATCATTCAACAGATAGGGTCCGTCTACGAATGAAAACAAACGATAAAAAGATGAATGACACTCGCTTGCTACCCTTGAATATCACGACCAAGGCCTCTCTACTCGTCTGGATATGTGACGTATAGCCTGCCACGCTCCTTGTCATACTCCCACTGGAGCTACGTGACATCATCTGGCACGATCTCATCTGCACCTGCACATGTATTTGCTGTAGTAATCTGTGAGCCACTGGTTAGGCCATGAAAAACCAACAACAATAGAGTCAAAGGTCAAGCAAAACCATAGAGCATAGCTCTCACAAGTCACAAAACACTAAAACAAAAAATTTGTTAGAAAACAGCAACATATCATCTTTCACAGCAAATATATAGAGCTAAAGGAAGTTCCCAACCTCAAACAAGGCATGAACACAAACTACATAACATGCTTATCAAAGCATCCAACTACACAACTGGAAAGGAAGCACACATTAATAGGCATGAAGCTCACAAGATGGCATGATGAAACAGATTCTAGGGACTTAGTGAAAATCACAGTTTTCTGGAATCTGAGTTAAGCTGATAGCAAGTTGACAGCAACAAATAATGGTGTTAGAGACCACCTCATGGCATGAAAATTAACAAGATGGTAGAGGACAACATCTACTTCAAAACACTAGCACTGAGCTTGAGCTAAATCACAACATATCAGTTGGTAGCATCCACTCATCATGGCATAAAAACATTAACAGATTATTAGACTTCAAAATATTTAGCATGTTCAAAACAACAACATTTTAATAGCCACTTTGGAGCATGGTTCCCACTTATATGCAAGATTATCATGTCAAAATAAAGTACCATGGCATTCTACTCATGAAATACTACCACTTCCATGTTGACACAATGATCATAGCAAGCATGGATTAATTACAACTAAAATGACAAAATGGCACTTTGTAGCAAAATGAGATTTTCTCAAACTTGCTCAAATGACCAAACAAGTTGCACCAATGGATTCATTGGGTGATTCTACCCAAAAATCATATATCATACCCATATACTTGCATGTAACAACATAACACAACAATAGCTCGAAAAATACCATACATTCCTATAAGTGAAAACTTACTAAAAATGCTCATGTTCAAATATGCACATATCCAGATTTAATAATATTACCAGAAAAGGAAAATAATCTATTTAACACTAATAAACACAAAACAAATAAAATAAAAAAACAATATATAGGAGGGGCCCACCTGGCATAGGCACCAGGGCCCCTCTGTGGATGACAAGTGGGGTCAGGGCCCACTTGTCATACACACACAACCACACATACACACATACACACTCTGCCACACACACACACCCACTCTGGAACCTGCTGGCCACAGCAGATCCAACACACACCTACACACACGCAAGTACACACATAGTAGCACAAAGCCACACCAGATCTCACGTGGCCCCAACGGATCTGCACACCACACACCGCACTCGGCCAATCCAAAAATAGGCAAAAAGGGGGGGCGAGCCGGGGATCGAACCCATGACCTCCCGGTCACAGACCGGCTCGACTGACCACTACGCCACTCGTGCTCGTCTGAACAAGAGGGGATCTCACACCTCATCTACTAACACGCACGGCACTATCTGACGAAACTGAAGAACTTTGACAGAGGAAAGGCGGCGGCGAATTCCGGTGGCAGCGGTGCTCTCCGGCGAGGGAAACCTCCTGCGGGAGCTGCAGGAACCTACGGGGAACCGTTCCCTTGCTCGTCTCGCGACGAGGAGGACAGAGGCGAGGCCCTCAAGGCCACGCCTTGATCTGGATGGCGGCGACATCGAGAAACTATAGCGACGGTGAGCTACGCAACGACAATGAAGAGGGGACGCGGTGGCTCACCGACGGGGGGCCGATGACGGACCGGCTCGCAGGGAAGAGGAGGAAGGCGACAGCGATGCGGGCCCAAAGCTAAGGAAGAAGAGCTATGGGAGAACCCTGTCCACGGCTCCGGTGAGGACGAGGCCGTCGATGAGGGGAAGCCCGGCCCTTCCTAGCGACGGGAATGGGCTGCGGCAACGGTCCCCGGCCTCCATGACATGCTGGGCGCAGAGGAGGGCCGATGGTGACGCACGGATCATGGCGAGAAGGACCGGCGGAGGACTCTGAAATTCACTCCCTCTCTGACTTACCTGAGGAGAAGGAAGGAACAAGAATGGTGTAGGAGGGATAAAGGGGAGCGGCGACGGTGAGGAGGAAGAGGGGAACCCTAGGGATCCACACCCTTATAAAGGGGCCCAGCCTCGACGTCCGTGATCCCTCTCACGGCGATGATGATGCGCTCTCTCTCCACGGTCACTCTCTGAAGCTGATGGCAAAGGAACGGAGTAGGTAGCCGGCGCTCTGCTGGGCTGGGCCGCATGGGGAAGCTGCCTGGGACGTGAGGGGGAAAAACAGGCCCAGCTCCTGCTAGCTCTCTCAGAGGAAAAATAAAACAACAGGCTCTCTTTTTAGAATATCAATATCACCAGAAAAAAAACCGAGATAAAAAGAAAAGGATTTTAGTTAAAACAAAAATACTTTGACACAGAAAGTAATATGCCCTATTTAATAAAATTAAAAATATGATTTTTAGGACAAGTGAATTAAATACTTCTAAAATAAATAGCCACTGTTTATTGCAAAAAAACATGAGTCCCAATTTTAAACAACAAGGAGAGCACCACATTCCTACTCTATATGAAATCCCCTAACAACAGAATATTTTTAACAGATTTTATTATCAAGTTAATTCTCTTGTAGAAAACTAAAGGGAATAAAAAGGTTTAGGCAAAGTTTGAAGATGGAAGGAGAAGAGAGGGAGTTGTTGCACCACACTTGCACAAAACCACTTCACACCAAACCAAACTAGCAAGAAACACAAGTATGCAAAAGAAATGATGAGCATGATGCATGAGATGGAATGGTAGTGAGCAAAATCATATCATTCAAACCAAGGCAACATAGAGGTTCACATGGGTTACATGACCATAAATGGCAGTGGTGGCACTTGGGCTGTTACAACTCTCCCACACTACAAGAGGACCTCGACCTGAGATCTATGAACATAAGAACTCTGGATATTCGGAACAGAGAAGATCCTCACATTCCCAAGTAGCTTCGTTATCGGAATGATGAGACCACTTCACCTAGAGAAACTTGATTGATTTTTTGCGAGTCTTACACCCAATTTCTTTGAGAATAGCCACTGCATGCTCAAGATAAGAGAGCTCTTCTTGGATATCAATGTCTTGGAGGTCAATGGTACGCTCGGGAGTCTTGAAGCACCTCCAGAGCTGAGAGACATGCAAGACATCATGCACATTTGTGAAGTTTGGAGGAAGCTCTAGTTGATATGCAAGTTCACCTCTCTTGCAAACAACTCTGAAAGGACCAACAAAGCGAGGAGCTAGCTCCCCTTTAATTACAAACCGCTGAGTGCCCTTCATGGGAGAGACTCTAAGATAGACTAGATCATCAACATGAAAGGAGACATCCTGATGTTTGTTATTGTAATAACTCTTCTATCGGGATTGAGATACTTTGAGGTTCTCATGAATGACACGGCACATCTCTTCTACTTCGGTGATCATGTCATTGCCCAAAATTTGGCGCTCACCGGTTTCAGACCAATTAAGCAGGGAATGACACTTTCTGCCGTAGAGAATCTCGAAAGGGGCCTTGCTTGAGCTAGCCTGAATGCTATTGTTGTATGAAAATCTAGCGTATGGAAGGCAGTCTTCCCATTTCATGCCAAACAAAATCACACAGGGCCTGAGCATGTCTTCAAGAACATGATTGACTCTTTCAACTTGACCACTTGTCTGGCAGATGAAATGCAGTGCTGAAACGGATCTTGGTATCCGTAGAAGTCTGGAAGGACTCCCAAAACTTGGAAGTGAAGAGGCTTCCATGGTCAGATGAGATGAGCTGAGGAATACCGTGCAAAGAAACTATCCTTGACATATACAACTCTGCTAGCTGAGCTGCCGAGATAGATTCTTTGACCGTAAGGAAATGAGCAACTTTGGTCAGCTTGTCGATAACCACAAAAGTGGCATCGTTGCCCCTCTTGGACTTGGGAAACCCAGTGACAAAATCCATCTCTACATGATCGAATTTCCACTCTGGAATAGGTAAAGGTTGAAGCAGACGTGTTGGACGTTGATGTTCTGCCTTCACTCTGCAACAAACATCACACTCGTTCACAAACTGAGCAATTTCACGTTTCATGCGAGTCCACCATAAGGTTTGCTTGAGATCCGGATACATCTTGGAACTGCCTGGATGAATGGATAGAAGAGAATTCTGTGCTTCATCCATGATAACCTTCTTGAGATCACCTTTTGGAACCACCAGACGGTCCTCAAAGAACAAGGTATCTTGGTCGTCAACATGAAAGCACTTATACTTTGGAATGCCCTTGGCCACGCCTTTCTTCACTTTCTTCACCATTTCGTCAAGAAGTTCAGCTTTGTGAACCTGATGTTCCAGAGTCGGGGAGATTTGAAGATTGGCAAGAAATCCTTGCAGAATCATTTGAAGGTTGAGCTTGCAGAAGGCTTCACAAAGCCCGGGTTGAAGAGGCTTCAGGACGAGACTGTTGCACTACGCCTTTCGGCTGAGCGCGTCAGCAATGACATTTGCTTTTCCACGAGTATACCCAATGCTTGGATTGAAGTCCTCAGGCATTTCCGCCCAATGAGACTGCCGAAGATTGTGATTGGGTTGAGTGAAAATGTACTTCAAGCTCTTGTGACCGGTGTACACCTCAACTACTCTACCCAACAACAAATTCCTCCAAGTCATCAGAGCATCCAGAATTGTCGCCAACTCAAGCTCATGAGTGGGGTAGTTCTTCTCGGTAGGCTTCAACCGACGCGAGGTATAAGCAACTATATTCTTATCTTGCATGTGAACACCACCAAGGCCTTGGAGAGAAGCATCATAGGAAACTTGGAAAGGCTTTGATTGATCGAGAGGAAAAGAACTGGAGCTGAAGTCAGTCTCTCCTTGAGCGTATTGAATAGCACATCACACTCAGGAGACCAAACATACTTGACATTCTTCTGGAGGAGATTACACAGAGGCTTAGAAATTTGAGAGAAGTTCTCCATGAATCTTCTGCAATAGTTTGCCAGCTCGAGGAAGCTACGAAGCTACTTCACATTCTGCGCAGGCTCCCACTTCAAGATTAGCTCAACTTTCTCAGGGTGCACTTTAATGCCCTTGGCAGAGATCACATGCCCAAGGTACACCACTTCATTGATCCAAAACTCACACTTGGAAAACTTAGCATAGAATCGATGCTCTCTTAACTTGTCAAGCACAAGCCGGAGATGCTCTGCATGCTCTTCTTCAGTCTCCAAGAACACGAGGATATCATCCACATAGACCAAGACGAACTCATTCTTGAAAGGAGAGAATATGAAGTTCATCATTCTTGAGAAGGTTGGAGGACCATTGGCGAGACCAAACGACATGACGGTGTACTCATAAGAGCCAAAACTAGTCCTGAAAGCGGTCTCTGGAATATCTTCTTCGCGAATGGGAATTTGATGATAGCCCATGCGAAGATCAAGCTTCGAGAAAACCTTGGCACCTTTCAGTTGTTCAAACAACTCATTGATGTTGGGAAGTGGGTACTTGTTTCTGATTGTCTTCTTATTCAATGGATGGTAATCGACACAAAGTCGGTCTATGCCATCCTTCTTCTTGACAAACAAAACACCAAAACCCCATGGAGAAGAACTTGGTCTGATCAGGCCCAGACGTTCTTGTTCATCTAGCTGCTTCTTCAACTCTTTCAGCTCTTCAGGGCCAAGTTTATAAGGACGCTTGCAAACCGGTTCAGTTTTGGGCTTGAGGTCTATCACAAACTTGACTGGCCAGTGCAGAGGCATTCCTGGCAATTCTTATGGAAAGACATCTTCATACTCACAAACCAGCAGAATTTGAGAAATAGCCGAGATTTCACCCTTCTCATTGAGAGCAAAGAGAAGGATTGTGTCATCGCGAGTTGTGAAAATAATCACATCTTCTGAAGGATGAGTCAACTTGACTTCTTTTGCTTGACAATCAACACATGCCTTGTTCATAGCCAGGAAGTCCATGCCCAGAATGAAATCAATATCAGAATTTCCGAGAACAATTGGAGAGGCCAGAAAAGAATAATTACCCATCTTGATAGAGGCATCCCGAACCACAAAAAAAGAATTCATTTGCAAGCCCGGATTCACCACAATTAATGATCTAGGCAATTCCTCGCAACACAACTCATGCTTTGAAACAAATGTCCTTGATATGAATGAATGCGATGCACCAGTATCAAACAAAACTTTTGCAGGAATAGAATTAACAGAGAGATTACCCATGATCACTTGGGAAGAATCTTCTACTTCAGATGCATTCACATGTTTCACCCTTGCATACTTGGGATTATGCTTCACCATAGCACTGCCTAGGGGCTTGACTAGAGGAGGAGGCAGAAGACGCCCCTAGTTGCACTTGTTTGCGTAGTGACCCTTCTGCCCACACTTGTGACAAGTTGTCACATCCCTAGTTTTAGCTTTGCTTGTAATTGCATATTCATGCATGCATTTTAAAATTCAGATGAATTTGAATTGGGGAATTGTCAAGCCTAAGAAAACATTTTTCACAAAATGACCAACATAAAATTGCCACAAATAACTCCAAGAAAATGTTCCTGTTCTTTTGTGAAAATATTGGCAAGAGGGGAAACCTAAACCAATATTTTTAGAATCATGGAAACATTTTATATTGGGATTTTTAATCAATCAAACAATTATTTGCATTGGATTATATTTACTAATTGTAGAAATATTGATCCAACAATTTTGACACTTATTATGTGGCATTAGTTATTTATACCTAGTTCACATGCAAATTTCCAGGATTTATTTAAATGGTTTGACATATTTTTGCAAACCAGAACAAATGTCAAAAATAAAAATCAGGAAATAAATAAGAAAAGAGAGACGGGAGTACCTGTCGGCCTAGTGGAGGAGAGGCCTAGCCTATCAGGCGCCTTCTCCTACCTTCTGCCAGTAGGAGCAGCTACATGCTCGCACGCCCGTGCCTGAGGAGGCCAGCTCCTCTCTGCCTGCTTCCCCGCGTCCCCCTCGAGCCTATCTTCCGCATGGAGCCCCCCCAAGCCATTCCTCCCCCTGCTACTCTCCCCCTCTCCCCTGCTCTCTCTTCCGCGCCGGACCGAAGCTCCTTGCCGCCGATTCGTTGCGCTGGCAACCTCCCTGAGCCCGTCGACCAGCTCCTTCCCCCCTTGTGAGCCCCTCTTGCTCCTCCCCATGTTTCCCCTCCCCCCAGCGTGCCCTAGCTAGCTCCCCACTGGACCCGACCTCCGTCCGCCACTCAGCTCGATGCCGGCCTCAACCCCGGTGGCCCCGAGCCCCCCTGTTGCCCCCACTGGTCGTGCGCGTGCGAGGGCTACCTTCCGGTGCCCTCAACGCACCAATTGGCCGCCGAAAGCGCAAGTTCGGCGAGCAACCGCCGCGTTCTATGGTCGCCACCGGCTGACCTCCAGCGAGTGACGTGGCGACGTCATTAGGGCTTAATTAGCCGCTAACTAACCCCCAGCCACTAACAATGGGCCCTAGTGCCTGTTAGTAAATAATTAGGTTAATTAACCCCGGTTAAAAATCAAGTGTCACTGACGAGTGGACCCCGCACGCCAGGTTTGACCTGGACCAGGTCAGCCAACCTGCTGATGTCATGATGACGTCAGGCTGACGCAATACTTAATTTTTATAATAAAAATAATTCCAGAAATTGTTATAAACTTCAAAAATTCATAGAAAATAATCTATAACCCAGATGAAAATAATTTATATATGAAAAATGATCAGAAAAATCCAAGGAATCCATTTAAGCCATTATTATTCATGTTTGAACAAGTTAATATCACCAAGTAGGACATTTTATGATTAGGGCAACATATAAAATATCATCTAGAGTTGGAATCCAAACTTGTTTGAATTCCACTTCAATTAACTTGACTAATTATTCATCTAGGTCAATTCAGTACCTTAACTTGTCATATCATGCATCATGTTTGTTGCATTGCATTGAATGTTGTTGCTTTGTGTTTGCTGGTGGTTGTTCCCCCTTGGCAGACGACGGTTCTGACGATGTGAACGTTGACACTAATGAAGAGAAGTATTATCTTTAGGACTGTCAAGCAACTAAACCCCCCTTAAGTATACTGATATGAACCCACTCTCTTGCTCCTGCTCTTCTTTATTGCATTAGGGCAACAACGATTCAACTATTACCTGTTCTCGGTAGTTGAACCCATTCATTTTTATGACATGTCCTTGTCACACTAAATAGTTGAAACCACTTAGCATGAGTAGCAACCGCTCGAGCCTTGTTGTGCTTAATCATCAATGCTTGCTTACTGTGTCTGCTATGCTTAGAGTCATGTCGTGTCGGGATTGATTCATCTGGGTGATGAATCAGAATGGTAATGTTCATGCCCTATTGTGTGAGAACTAAGTGTGTGAACATGATTTGGTAAAGGTAGCGATGAGAGGCCATGTAGGAGTACATGGTGGGTTGTCTCATTGGGACCGTCCTTAAGAACTGAGCTCTGTGTATGTTATCCAAGACGAGATACTACCACAGATTGGGCTTCGGTAACTCGACCCCTCTCGGCTTGTTAATCACCTAGACCCCTGTCCAGGAGTTGCAACTAGTTTCTCGTGTTTGTAGGAAAAGTGTTGGCAGACGTACATAGCGCTGCCCGACGGGGTGGACTGTGATGTGGTATAGACACAGTGGCACAGTGTACCAAGTGGCACCCGAACTGTGGGCTTGGGAACCCTGCGCACATTGTTTGAGGCCATAGCGGAAACTTAGGCTGGACTTCTGTGCGGGTTCAGTCTCAAATAGGCGATAAACCTGGTCTAGGGTCTTGTGTGGTTGACGGTCATGGCCGACCCTATGCCAGTGCTTCCACTTGAAGGTTGCCGAGATGCATGACGTGCATATGGTGATAATTGGCAAGCGCGTGTGTGAAGAAGTATACCCCTGCAGGGTTATGAATCTATTCGAATAGCTGCGTCCTCGGATATGGACTACTTGGAGAAATTATGTGGTTCATAGATAAGTTGAAGTGGATACTCTAAAATACGCAAGATAAGCGTGAGTGCTATGGATGGCCTTCTCATAGGGAGACGAGAGTGGATCCATAGTGGTGTATTGATTTGGTGAATATATGGACTCGTGTGCGCTATCCCACCTCAAATAAAGCACTTGTAGTCATAGTATAGGTTAGCCAAGAGTCAAAGCTGGCTTGCTGCAACAAACTCAACAACACCCTTCATTGATACTGATGCATGTGTAGTTAGTTTTGATGTAAGTCTTGCTGAGTACTCTTGTACTGACGTTTGCTTAATTTATGTTTTTGCAGAGGAGAAGTCAGTCTCATTAGTGGTATTTTCAACGTGAAGTTTGATGTTGGCCGGATTAGTTTGGGAATCCCAGACATAGGTCTAGTTCCTTTGGTAGGGTCGTTGTAGCTTTTTCGGCTCCTCCAGCCACTTTTATAGATGTCTGTACCCAGACATATTTAAACTTCTGCTTGTTTGATTGAATGCTTTGAATGTTGGGTCTTGTGGCCCCTGTTTGTAACATCTTATTTTATTGGCTCTTCCGAGCCTTCTAAGTAAATGTTGTAATGTTGTATGGTTATGTTGTGATGCCATAGTTGTATCTATGCATATCGGGCATGTTGTGCGTACGTGTGACGTGCAACGGTAGGTATGGGATCCGACACCTAGTTGTGTGCCTTTAGTAGTAATCTTTATGGGGAAATGCCTCTTTGTGCTTCCACCGAGCCTTGGTAGCTTGCTACTGCTCCGGACACATTGATTGACCGACATGTATCCTTCTTTGCTGCTGTGTCTGTCCCTTCGGGGAAATGTATCGCAGTGTAACGGAGTCCATGTAGCCTCCTATGACTCGTGTACGTGCAGTGATGACATTTATGTCCCATGGCGTACTGGAGTCCTTGTAGCTTGCTATGACTCGTCTACACACGCTACAGATGTGGCTTACGTATGCATGTCCCTGTACGGATATGCCACTTGGGTTCTACGACTAGTCATGTCGGCCCGTGTTCTTTGACATTTGAATGCTAGCGACACATTCACATACGTTAGTCAAAAGACGCAAACGGTCCCGGCCCAGGTAGGGTGGCATCCGTGGAGATAACCGTGCGTGAGACTGCAAAGTGATGTGATGTGTTATATGCTAGATTCTTATGGCTTAGGATCGGGGTCCCGACAGCTTTGGTATCTTATGTGAGAGCCTGGCTTAATAGGAATGATAGACTACTCATATCAACAAGGAATTCCTTCTTTTCCGGGATCCCACTCGAAAAGAACTCCAAAGTCAAGCGTGCTTGGCTTGGAGCGATTCTAGGATGGGTGACCGACCGGGAAGTTGGTCCCGGGTGCGCATGAAAGAGGACAAAATGCGCAGGAAAGACTAGTGTTGGTCTGTGGGGCCAGTCTAGATCCTGCTAGGCATAACGGGGTGTTACAATTGGTATTAGAGCCGACCCTTGCAGTTACATGGGCATGTGCGGGTCAGGTGCACGGGCATGTGGCGCATGGCGTGTGTGGTCCGTCGTGGCACACAGCATGTCATATGGGCCGGACTGAACGCAGCCCACTCGAAAAGAACTCCAAACTTGAGCGTGCTTGGCTTGGAGCGATTTTAGGATGGGTCCGGGGTGTGCACGAGTGAGGACAAAATGCGAAGGAAAGAATAGTGTTGGTCTATGGGGCCAGTCTAGATCCCGCTAGGCGTAACGGGGTGTTACACTACCTAGGGGTATAATCCCCGTCTGTAGTCCCTGAAGCCGGCGGGGGCCCACGTCTGGCGGACGGTGGAGAGCCGGCGGCTTCCCCTCAGCGCCAGCCGCCTCTAGCTCGAAGGCGAAGGGGCAGCCGGGTCGGCCGTTAGACCCGACGCCTCAGGTTCCGGCGAGCCGCCCCGGGACCTGCGCCGGCATGTGGCACGCCATGCAGCATGTAATGATGCGGTGGTCCCTCGCACGCGGGGAGACAGGATGTCACCTGGGCCTAGCCCGCTAGAACCCAGGCGTAGCCTAGTAGGTCTCGGGGCGCAGGTGTTGGGGAATGTCGCATGTGAAACAAAAAAATTCCTGCATTCATACAAGACCTATCCATGGTGATGAGCATCTACGAGAGGGAGAGTGGATCTACATACCCTTGTAGATCGCTAAGCGGGAAGTGTTAAGAAAACGTGGTTGGTGTGGTCAAACGTCTTCGCGATCCAAATTGGCGAGCGTCCCGCGATCTCATCACGATCCGTCCCGCGATCCAATCATGTTCCTTCCCGCGAACTCATCACTATCTCATCACGATCCGTCTCGTGATCTTGATCAGGGTCCTTCCGATCTAGCGCCGAACGGATGGCACCTCCGCGTTCAGCACACGTACAGCTTGATGACGATCTCTGCCTTCTTGATCTAGAAAGAGGGAGCGGAGAGGTAGACTAGTTCTCCCGGCAGCGTGACGGTGCCGCGGCGATGGTGGTGGAGCAATTCCGGCAGGGCTTCCCCTAAGCACTGCAGAAAACCGATCTAGAGGAGAAACTATGCACTAGAGGAACGGCTAGCACGTGGCAGAAAATCTAGTGCAAAAACCCTAATACCTCTAGTATACATAGGAGGAAGAGAGGAGGAGGCTTCTCCATCAAGGGGCCAGCCCTTGGTTCGGCCGAATCAAGGAGGAGAGGACGACTCCTCCTCCAATCCTAGTAGGACTAGGATTCCTCCCTATTTTGCCTTTTTTACACCTTTTTCTCTTTTGGTTTTCTCCCCTAGCCACATGGTCCTTGTGTGGGACTTCCACCAGCACTCTAAGGGCTGGTATTCACTCTCCCACAGCTCATGTAGCCTCTTGGGTCGAAATACCCCTCCCGATAGTCTCCCGGTACACTACCGGCACTCCCGGTACACTATAGATCAGCCCGAAACTTTTCCGGCGACCAAAATAGGACTTCCTATATATCAATCTTTACCGCCGGACCATTCCGGAGCTCCTCATAACATCCGGGACTCCGAAAAACCTTCGGTCACCACCATGCATAACTCTATACTACCGAAGCGTCACCAAACCTTATGTGTGCAGACCCTGCGGGTTGGACAACTATGTAGACATGACCGAGATACCTCTACGATCAATAACCAATAGCAGGAGCTGGATGCCCATATTGGTACCTACATATTATGTGAATATCTTTGTCGGTCAAACCTTTGTGTCAAGGATTCAGTTAATCCCGTATGATGTTCCCTTTGTTCTTCGGTATGTCACTTGCCCGAGATTCGATCATCGGTATCTCCATACCTAGTTCAACATCGTTACCGGAAAGTCCCTTTACTCATTCCATAATATAAGATCCCATGACTAACACTTAGTCACATTGCTTGCAAGGCTTATTGTGATGTTGTGTTACCGAGTGGGCCCTGAGATACCTCTCCATCACACGCAGTAACAAATCCCATTCTTTATCCATGCCAACCCAGCAGACACCCTCGGAGATACCTGTAGAGCACCTTTATAGTCACCTAGTTAGGTTGCGACGTTTGATACACACAAGGCACTCTTCCGGTGTCCGTGAGTTGCATGATCTCATGGTCATAGAAACATATACTTGACATGCAGAAAACAGTAGCAAGAAACTGACATGATCATATGCTACGTTTGTATTTTGGGTCTTGTCCATCACACCATTCTCCTAATGATGGGATCCCATTATCAAATGACATCTCATGTCCGTGGCTAGGAAACCTTAACCATCTTTGATCAACGAGCTAGTCTATTAGAGGCATACAAGGGACATGGTTTTTGTCTATGTATCCACACATGCATCTAAGTCTCCGATCAATACAATTATAGCATGGATAATAAACGATTATCATTAACAAGGAAATATGATAATAACTAATTTATTATTGCGTCTAGGGCATATTTCCAACAGTCTCCCACTTGCACTAGAGTCAATAATCTAGTTCACATAACAATGTGATTCGCATTGTTATGAATCTAACACCCAATGAGTTCTGGGGCTCGATCATGCTTTGCATGTGAGAGAGGTCTTATAGTCAACGAGTCTGCGACATTCAGATCTGTGCGTACTTTGCAAATCTCTATGTCAAACCTTAAAGACTACTACCACACTCCACTTGGTACTATTCCAAATGGCTGCTCCACTATACGTATTCGGATTTCTACTAAGAGTCATCCGGATTAGTGTTAAAGCTTGCATCGACGTAACTCTTTACAACAAACCCTTTATCACCTCCATAATCGAGAAACATTTCCTTAGTCCTCTAGTTATTAAGGATAATTGTGAGCGCTGTCCAGTGATCCATTCCTGAACCACTCTTGTAGCCCTTGACAGACTCATTGCAAGGCACACACAGGTGCGGTACACATCATGGCATAATATAGAGCCTATGGCGAAGGCACAGGGGACGACGTTTGTCCTATCTCTTTCTTCAGCCGTTGTCAAGCTCTGAGTCTCACTCAACTTCACACCTTACAAATGAGGCGAGAACTCTTTCTCTAACTGATCCATTTTGAACTCTTTCAAAATCTTGTCAAGGTATGTACTCATTGAAAGTCTCATCAAGCATCTTGATCTATTTCTATAGATCTTGATGCTCAACAATTAGGTAGCTTAATCCAGGTCTTCCTTTGAAAAAGCTCTTTTCAAACAACCGTTTATGCTTTCTAGAAATTCTACATCATTTCCTATCAACAATATGTCAACCACATATGCTTACCAGAAACTCTATAGTGCTCCCACTCACTTTATTGTAAATACAAGTTTCTCATGAAATTTGTATAGACTCAAAAACTTTGATCACCTCATCAAAGTGTATATTCCAACTCTGAGATGCTTGCTTCAGTCCATGGAAGGATCACTGAAGCTTGCTCACATTTTAGCATCCTTAGGAGTGACAAAACCTTCTGGTTGTATCAAATACAACCTTTCCTCAAGTAAACCGTTAAGGAAGCGATGTTTTGACATCCATCTGCCAGATTTCATAATAGAAAAATAAAGCAACTGCTAACATAATTCCCACAGACTTTAGCATTGCTACGAGTGAGAAAGTCTCATCGTAGTCAACTCCTTGAACTTTTCATAAACTTCTTTGCAACACGTCGAGCTTTATAAATGGTGACATTTACCATCCGCGTGTGTCTTCATCTTAAAGGTCCATTTGTACTTGACGACCTGTCGTCCAACCAGCAAGTCTACCAAAGTCTATACTTGGTTTTCATGCATGGATCCTTTCTCGGATTTCATGGCCTCTAACAATTTGTCGGAATCCAGACCTATCATCACTTCTCCACAACTCGTAGGTTCATCGTTCTCCAAGAACATGACCTCCAAGACAAGGTTGTCGTACCGCTCAGGAGCAGTACACATCCTTGTCGACCTACGAGGTTCGATAGTAACTTGATCCGAAGCTTCATGATCATCATCATTAACTTCCTCTTAAACTAACGTAGGCTTCACAGAAACATCTTCCTGCGCTGCGCTACTCTCTGGTTGAACAAAAGGTCAACAACCTCATCAAGTTCTATCTTCCTCCCACTCAATTCTTTCGAGAGAAACTTTTCTCAGGAAAGGACCCGTTTCAGCAACAAACACTTTATGCTTGGATCTGAGATAGAAGGTTCACCCAACTATTCTTAGGGTAATTTATGAAGATGCATTTGTCCGCTTTGGGTTTGAGCTCATTAGGTGAAAACATTTTTCCACACAAGCGTCACGTCCCCAAACATTAAGAAATGACAGCTTGGGTTTCTATGAAACCCTAATTCAGACGGTGTCATCTCAACGGATTTAGATGGTGCCCTATTTAAAGTGAATGTAGTTGTCTCTAATGCATAACCCCAAAATTATAATAGCAAAACGTTAAGAGACATCATAGCACACACCATATCCAATAGAGCATGACTATGATATTCGGACACACCATCACACTATGGTGTTCCAGGTGGCATGAGTTGTGAAACAACTTTCACATTGTCTAAAGTTGTATGCCAAACTCGTAACCCAGATATTCACCTCCTCGATCATATCACAGACATCTTCTTGTCACGATGATCTTTAAACTTCACTCTAAATTTGCTTGAACCTTTCAAATGATTCAGACTTGTGTTTCATTAAGTAAATATACACTATATCTACTCAAATCATCAGTGAAGGTAAGAAAATAACGATATCCACTGCACGCTACAAGACTCATTGGATTGCATAGATCAACATGTATCATTTCAAATAAATCACTTGCCCGCTCCATCAATCCAGAAAACGGGGTCCTTAGTCATCTTGACCAAGAGGCATGGTTCGCATGTCTCGGCCGATTCGAAATCGGATGAGTCCAAAGATGCATCAGCATGGAGTTTCTTCATAAGTTTAATACCAATATGACAATTAGCGGAAGTGCTAGAAGTATGTGGTACTATCATTATTAACTTTGTATCTTTTGGCATCAATGTTATGAACATGTGTATTACTACGATCAAGATTCAACAAACCATTCTCACTGGGTGCATGACAATTGAAGGTATTATTCATGTAAACAAAATAACCATTATTCTCCAACTTAAATGAATAACCGTGTTGCATTAAACACAATCTAATCACGTTCATGCTCAACGCAAAACACCAAATAACATTTATTTAGGTTTGTCACTAATCCCAAAGGTAGAGAGAGCATGTGATGCTGATCACATCAACCTTGGAAGCATTTCCAACACACATCGTCACCTCACCATTAGCTAGTTCTCCGTTCATTCCGTAGCTTTTATTTCGAGTTACTAACATTTAGCAACCGAACCGGTATCCAATACCCAGGTGCTACTAGGAGTACTAGCAAGGTACACATCAATAACACGTATGTCAAATATACTTCTGTTGACGTTGCCAGCCTTCTTATCTACCAAGTATCTAGGGTTCTTCCGCTTCAGCGACCGCTCTCCTCATAATCGAAGCACTTAGTCTCGGGTTTGGGTTCAACTTTGGGTTGCTTCACTGGAGCAGCAACTGACTGGCCATCCAGGAAGTTTCCCTCCTTGCCCTTGCCTTTCTTGAAACTAGTGGTTTTTACTAACCATCAACACTTGACGCTCCTTCTTGATTTCTACCTTCACGGTGTCAAACCTCGCGAATAGATCAGGGATAATTATTTCTATCCCTGGCATTTTATAGTTCATAACCAAGTTCTAGTAGCTTAGTGACAGAGACCTGGAGAACTATATCAATCACTATCTTATCTGGAAGATTAACTCCCACTCGATTACAGCGATTGTAGCATCGAGACAATCTTAGCACATGCTCAACGATTGAGCTATTCTCCTTCATCGTGCAAACAAAGAATCTCGTTGGAGATCTCATATCTCGCAACACGGGCACGAGCCTGATATCCCAATTTCAGCTCTTCCAACATCTCATATGTTCCATGATGTTCAACACGTTTCAGAGCCTCAATTCTAAGCTTTAATGCATGACACACTAAATTATCAAGTAGTCATCAGAACGTGCCTGTCAGATATTCACAACATCTACAAACGACGCTAGTGGGGTTGGGACAGCGAGCGGTGCATTAAGGACATAAGCCTTATGTGCAGCAATGAGGACAATCCTCACATCACGGAGCCAGTCCGCAATATTGCTACCATCATCTTTCAACTCTATTTCTCTAGGAACATAAAAAAATTCAAGGGAGCTACAGCGTGAGCTAGTAATCTACAACATAATTTTGCATAGACACTACTAACTATGTTCATGATAATGAGTTCAATTAATCATATTACTTAAGAACTCCCACTCAAAGTGACATCCCTCCGGTCATTCGAGTGATACATGATCCAAATTCACCAACTCAACTCCGATCATCATGTGAGTTGAGGTGGTTTCAGTGGTGAACATCATCATGTTCATCATATCTACTATATGACTCATGTTCGACCTTTCGATCTCTTGTGTTCCGAGGCCATGTCTGTACATGATACGCTCGTCAAGTTTAACCTGAGTGTTCTGCATGTGCAACAGTGGCTTGCACCCGTTGTATGTGAATGTAGAGTCTATCAAACCCGATCATCACGTGGTGTCTCGACACGACGAACTTTCGCAATGGTGCACACTCGGGGAGAACACAATTTATCTTGAAATTAAGTGAGGGATCACCTGATAATGCAACCATCATCCTAGGCAAAAGAAGGTGCATAAATGGATTAACATCACATGCAAATCATAAGTGACATGATATGGCCATGAATTTGTGCTTTTGATCTCCATCTGGAAAGCACTGGCATGATCTCCAGCGTCACCGGCATGACACCATGTTCTCCATCATCTTGATCTCCATCAACGTGTCGCCATCGGGGTTGCCGTGCCCACCATGCTTCTACTACCATTGCTATCGTTTAGCGATAAAGTAAAGCATTACATAGAGCTTAATGATTGACACGCATGTCATACAATAATTGAAGACAACCCTATGGCTCCTGGCTGTCGTACTCATCGACATGCAAGTCGTGATATTCTGTACAACACATGATCATCTCATACATCACATATATCACATCATGTAATTGGCCATATCACATCACAACATACACCACAAAAACAAGTTAGACGTCCTGTAATTGTTGTTGGATGTTTTACATGGCTGCTACGGGCATCTAGCAAGAACAATTCTCACCTACGCATAAACTACAACGGTGATACATAAGTTGCTTTTCAACCTTCTCAAGCACCGCATTTGTCGAATCCGATCCAACTAAAGTAGGTGAAACTGCCACCTGCCAGCCATCTTTTGCAACAAGTTGCAGTTGAGGGAACCAGTCTCTCGTAAGTGGATGAGTAATTTTGGTCCGGGCTGCTTCATCCCACAATACCGCTGAACCAAAACACGACCAAGGGAGGAAGCAATCTAAGCATCAACGCCCACAAACTCTTTGAGTTCTACTCGAGATCTCATCTACACATAGACATAGATCATGATGCCACTGTTGGGGAATGTCGTATGGGAAACAAAAAATTTCCTACGTTGACGCAAGACCTATCCATGGTGATGAGCATCTACGAGAGGGAGAGTGGATCTACATACCCTTGTAGATCGCTAAGCGTGAAGCGTTAAGAAATGCGGTTGCTGTAGTCGAACATCTTCGCTATTCAAATCGCCGAGCGTCCCGTGATCTCATCACGATCCGTCCCATGGTCCAATCATGATCTGTCTCGCGAACTCATCATGATCCGTCCCGCGATCTCATCACGATCCGTCTCGCGATCTTGATCACGGTCCTTCCGATCTAGCACCTAACGGACGACACCTCCGCGTTCAGCACATGTATAGCTTGATGATGATCTAGTGCAAAAACCCTAAAACCTCTAGTATATAAGAGGAAGAGAGGAGGAGTTTTGGCCCTCAAGGGGTCAGCCCTTGGTTTGGCCGAATCAAGGAGGAGAGGAGGACTCCTCCTCCAATCCTAGTAGGACTAGGATTCCTCCCTATTTTGCCTTTTTTCCACCTTTTTCTCTTTGGGTTTTCTCCCCTAGCCGCATGGGCCTTGCGTGGGACTTCCACCAGCCCACTAAGGGCTGGTATTAACTCTGCCACAGCTCATGTAGCCTCTTCGGTCGAAATACCCCTCCCGATGGTCTCCTGGTACACTACCAGCACTCTCGGTACACTACCGATGAGCCCGAAACTTTTTCGGCGACTAAAATAGGACTTCCTATATATCAATATTTACCTGCGGACCATTCTGGAGCTCGTCGTGACGTTCAGGATCTCATCCAGGACTCTGAACAACCTTTGGTCACCACCATGTATAACTCTATACTACCGAAACGTCACCAAACCTTAAGTGTGCAGACCCTGCGAGTTCGAGAACTATGTAGACATGACCGAGAGACCTCTATGGTCAAAACCAATAGCGGGACCTAGATGCCCATATTGGTTCCTAACATATTCTACGAAGATCTTTATCGATCGAACCTCTATGTCAAGGATTCAATTAATCCCGTATGATGTTCCCTTTGTTCCTAGGTATGCCACTTGCCCGAGATTCGATCGTCGGTATCTCCATACCTAGTTCAACCTCGTTACCGGCAAGTCTCTTTACTCGTTACGTAATACATGATCCCATGACTAACACTTACTCACATTGCTTGCAAGGCTTATTGTGATTTTATATTACCGAGTGGGCCCTCAGATACCTCTCCGTCACATGGAGTAAGAAATCCCAGTCTTGATCCATGCCAACCCAACAGACACCCTCGGAGATACCTATAGAGCACCTTTATAGTCACCCAGTTACGTTGCGACGTTTGATACACACAAGGCAGTCTTGCAGTCTCCGCGATGTTAGTGAGTTGCATGATCTCATGGTCATAGAAACATATACTTATCATGCAGAAAACAGTAGCAATAAACTAACACGATCATATGCTACGTTTGTAGTTTGGGTCTTGTCCATCACACCATTCTCCTAATGATGTGATCCCGTTATCTAATGACATCTCATGTCCATGGCTAGGAAACCTTAACCATCTTCGATCAACGAGCTAGTCTATTAGAGGCATACTAGGGACATAGTTTTTGTCTACGTATCCACACATGCATCTAAGTCTCCGATCAATACAATTATAGCATGGATAATAAACGATTAGCATGAACAAGGAAATATGATAATAAGTAATTTATTATTGCCTCTAGGGCATATTTCCAACAGTAGGGCCGGATCCTCTGCGCCCCGAAGTGGCCGTTACGGCCTGGGGCCACCCATGCGCACAAAGTTTCCGGGGGGAGTGGGCACAATCGATCCCACGTCTGACGGGGGGACGACCCCGGGGTAGCCTGAAGCGCCCTTTTTCCCTCGGTTCCTAACGCGACTAAAGGGCGGGCCGCCTCCCCCTGCGGTCCGGCTACGCCCTGCCGGAGGTGATCCGCCGGCTACGTCCAGCTGGCTTAGCATCGGATACCGTCTGCGGGACGTGCGTGGCAGCAGTGGCCCCCCTCCCGTCGAGGGTCGGCGCTGATATGGCTACGGCGAAGGCGTCAGGGCCTCTGACCCTGGCGGATGGCGATCGGGCTTCCAACACTGCCGGCACGCCTTCAATCACTCCGTCACCTGCCCCGGCGTGGCTACAGGGCAGCCGGCTGTACCGCTGACCCTGGCCGGCTGCCGCAAGACGACGCCACAAGCTGTGACCCCTGCCGCGATGTGACCGGCGTTGGGGCCCGCCTCGCGGGCCCGCTGGTTCTTGACGGGACCCCTTAGCCTGCGGGACCTACTGATGACAAGACCCCCCCGCCGGAGAGGCTGTCGGCTGGGGCCCCTTTGACCTTCTACTTTTATTGTATTCCGGGGGGTTGGCTTATAAAACCGCCCGGGCCGCCCCCATGCTGGGGAGGATCGATCGGCTGCTCCACATCCACTCCACGGATACGCACATAGAGAGGCGGAGGAGCAGGCTAGCTCCTTCTTCCTCCTCGTCTCATACAGCTCAAGGAGCATCATTGTAACCCAACCATTGCCTCAACTAGACCGAGCAGGACTAGGGGTATTACCTCCCATGGAGGGCCCCGAACTTGGGTAGATCGTGTGTCCGCCATTTGCTGTGACGAAACCACGACAGTTGGCGCCCACCGTGGGGCCGTCCACGGCGCCGACCGGAGTCACGCTCTGGGCGGGACCCTTCAGCGCCTCCTCCAACCACCTCGCATCCGGGCAGAACTGCGTGCTCGTGGGGCTTCTTCCGGCAAGCCTTGCGGGCAGCGCAGCCGGCATCTCTAACGATTGCCTTGGCCGCGACCTAGCGCCTGACGTCGCCGCGCTCGCCGGGCGGTTCGGCAACCTGAGCCTCGCCAAAGAACCGGAGGCCGACGAGTGCCCTAGCCAGTTGTTCGACTGCACCGACCCGCCCTTGTCGGTAGGCGCTCTCGCCACGGGCGAGGCCATCGGCCCCCACACCCGCGTGGGAGTGATGGTCACCGTCTCCTCCACCACTTTGGGCCGCAGGCGAGCGGCCAAGGCCGACGCAGCCGCCCTCGCGCCGGCACCTCTGATCTACTCGCCGCCACCCTCCGGGGTCTAGGCACTCCTATCGCTAGGACGGCGGACCCTGTTGCCGCCAGAGCCAAGCTGGAGGCGGCCCGTCGCCTGTTGTTCGAAGACACCAGCACCCTCGTTACCGAGCGGCGCCGGATGGAGGCCATGCAGCGGCAATATAACTCCGCGTACGGTCTCACCCCGGCTGGCCCCGAGCCTAGCCGGCGTGGTGCTGTGCGAGAATGCGACCGCATGGTTGTAGAAATCCTCGGCGACCGTTTCCCCATCTATGACACCCCGGCGGCCAACCTGCATGCCGCCAAGGTTGCCTAAGAGGATTTGGCGACCTTGGAGGGCGAGGAGTGGGCCGCATGAGAGCGGCACATCAAGGACCTCATCGACACCGCCAACGCACAACAGGTCGTCCTCACCGCCGGCGGGGCCGTCTCCGAGTTTCCCCGTCCCGAGGGCGAGGACACTGGGGCCGCTGACCGCCGGCCGGCTCAACACTCTAGCACCCCTCGTCCCTTCTGCCAGAATGCCCGGGGGAGCAACCCTCAATGCGCCTCATCACGCGGAAACGAGCAGCCGATTGTGAACAGCCGACACAACAACAATCCGGCTGGCAGCCACCGCCGCGACGAAGCGCCGCTGGCGGCAGCCGGCGCACCCACGGGCATACTTCGCCCCCGCGGCAGGAAACCGTGTGGTCCATCCTGCCGGCAGTCCGCCCCGAGCTCGCCGCCCTGCTCGGGCCCCGCGTCCCCCACAGGGACAACGACGCGCGGCTCCGTCTTGATCGGCTGGCACAGTCGGCTCTCCTCAAGGAGGAGGGCTCGATTGGCCCGACCTGCTTCGGTCCACAAATCCGCAACGAGCCTTTCCCACCCGGCTTTAAGCTCCCCCACGACACCCCAAAGTATACCGGGGCCGCCAAGCCGGAGGACTGGCTGATCGACAACACCACCGCCGTCGGCATCGCTAGGGGGAACAAGCGCGTAGCCGTCCGCTACGTCCCCCTCATGCTGATCGGCTTGGCCCGCACCTGGCTGAATAGCCTGGCCGCCGGCAGCATCAACACCTGCACAGACTTCAAGGAGGCTTTCATCTGCAACTTCACCGGCACCTACAAACGGCCTGGCCGACCCAGCGAGTTGGCTATGTGCGTCGAGGGGCCGAACAAGCCCCTCCGCGACTACCTCACGTGCTGCACCGAGCTCCGCAACTCCTGCGAAGGAGTACACGAGGTACAGGCCATCCAGTACTTCATCGAGGGCTGCTACGATGGCACCCCCCTCAAGCACAAGCTCCTGTGCTCCGAGCCATCCTCCCTGGCGGACCTGATGTCCAAAGTGGACAAATATGCCACGGCTGACTCCTCGATGAGGATGAAGGCTAAGGCATCGGCCAAGCTGGCTACGCCCTCCTCCACGTCGCGGGTAGCAGCCGACAACCGGCAACCGCAGAATGGCAAGCGCAAGAACGACCAGCCCGATCCCGCTACGGGAGCTGGCAGGTCGCCTTCATCGAGGGGGAGCAGCCGGCTGACCAGGCCTCGGGTCAGCGCCAGCGCACCGGCAAGGCCGCCTGGCAGCCCAAGCTGACTTCTGAGAAATTGCTTGACCTCCCCTGCAAGAACCACTCCGGCGCCAAGCCGGACACGCACATGCTCCGGCAGTGCAGCTTCTCACAGTGATTGGCCCGGTGGGACGGCCTCCCGGCTCCCCCCACGCAGCCAGCCCCCACACCGGCGCCGGCCACGGCTCGGGCCTCGGCCGCCGGTCCAGCACAGGCGGATCCGGCTCTTGCCCGGGGCGATGGCCGGCTGCACGACCGTTTCCCCAAACACGACGACTGCTACGCGGTCTTCACCAGTGAAGAGACGGACAAGCACGCCCAGCGCCGGCTCCACCGCGAGGTGAATGCCATGATGCCCGCGACTCCCCAGTTCATGCATTAGTCCGAGAAGCCAATCACCTGGAGCCGGGCGGACCACCCGGCTGTGATGCCGAACCGCGGCAGCTATGCCCTAGTCCTTGATCCCAGCATCGCCTCTGAGAAGCGCTCATGCCGCTTCTCGCGGGTTTTGATAGACGGAGGCAGCAGCATCAACATCCTCTACCTCGACACCCTGCTCAAGCTAGGGCTCAAGGTGGAGGACCTGAAAACAAGTCGGACCATTTTCCACGGCATCGTGCCGGGAAAGTCCTATACCCCTGTCGGCAAGATCAAGCTCCACGCCCTCTTCGGCGACGCCGGTCATTTCCGCCATGGGCCGGTTTTGTTCGAGGTAGTGGACCTCAACAGTCCCTATCACGCATTGCTTGGCAGGCCTGCTCTCGTCAAGTTCATGGAGATTCCCCACTACGCCTACCTCAAGCTCAAGATGTCGGGACCCAAGAGCATCATCACCATCGCTGGTAAGTACTAGATGTCAACGCGGGATGGCAGTCGGCTGGCTGAGGCCCTGGAGATAGCCGAAGAGAAGCGGCAGCTCAACGGGCTGGTGGCCCTCGACTCCGCCCAGCCGGCCATGACGGCACCTCCGTCCCAGTCGTTCGACGAAGGCTCATTCTAGCCGTCCAAGGACACCAAGTAGGTCCCACTCGATCCGGCCAACCCCACCCAGTGCATGACCGTCGGCTCCCGCCTCGACAACAAATAGGAAAGCGAGCTCGTCGACTTCCTTCGTGAGAATCGGGACATCTTTGCATGGTCACCAAAGACATGTCGAGTGTTCCGAGGAAGTTTGCCGAGCACAAGCTACACGTTCGGCCGGATGCGAAGCCGGTCAAGAACCCCCTGTGCCGTTTCTCCGAGGAGAAGCGGCGTACTATAGGAGAAGAAATCGCCCGGCTGCTCGCAGCCGGCTTCATCAGGGAGGTGTTTCACCCGGACTAGCTGGCCAACCCAGTCCTGGTGCTGAAGAAAAACAAGACCTGGCGCATGTGTATCGACTACACAAGCCTGAACAAGGTGTGTCCCAAGGACCCGTTCGCCCTGCCGCAGATCGACCAAGTCATCGACTCCACGGTCGGCTGCGATCTGGTGTCTTTTCGGGACGCCTACTCCGGCTACCACCAGATAAAGCTGGACCCGGCCGACCGGCTCAAGACCTCCTTCATCACCCCTAGCGGGGCCTACTGCTACATCACCATGTCCTTCGGCCTGAAGAACGCAGGCGCTAGTTTCCAGCGCTACATGTAGACGTGCCTCCTGCCTCAGATAGGCAGGAACGTCCACGTCTACGTGGACGACATCATCGTCAAATCCAAGGAGCACTTCAGCCTCCTCGACGACCTCTAGGAGACGTTCGCCAACTTGCGCGAATACAAGATCAAGCTCAACCCAGAGAAGTGTGACTTCGGCGTCCCAGCCGGCCAGCTCCTGGGTTTCTTCGTGTCCGCCCGCGGCATCGAAGCTAACCCCGAGAAGATTCGGCCGATTGAGCGCCTTCCCAAGCCGGTCCGGCTCCACGATTTCCTGAAATTCACCGGCTGCCTCGCTTCCCGCAGTCAGTTCATCAGCCGGCTAGCGAGATGCCCTTGCCCCTCTACGGGCTCCTACGTAAGTCGGCCCTGGTCGAGCCGGGCCGAGACCTTTCGAAGAGGCCGGCCCTGTTCGACTGGCCCCACGAGGCGGACACGGCATTCGGCAACCTCAAGCGAGCTGTCACCACCAAGCCCATCTTGGTCGCGCCGGCCGACAAGGAGCCTCTGCTCGCCTACATTGCGGCGACCATGCGCGTCGTCAGCATCGTCCTGGTGGTGGAGCGGCCGGAGGAAGGCAAGGCACTGCCGACG
Source organism: Hordeum marinum (assembly GCA_022496015.1). Lineage (NCBI taxonomy): Eukaryota > Viridiplantae > Streptophyta > Magnoliopsida > Poales > Poaceae > Hordeum > Hordeum marinum. The sequence continues at coordinate 36,477 of JAAAWK010000897.1, forward strand.
CAGTGCCCCATCTAATACGGTGTGTACTTTGCCGCCTAGAAGCAAAACTACCCCCACTACCAGAAGATGTGCTACGGCGTGTACTTTGTCACCCGGAAGCTGAAGCAGTACTTCCAGGAGCACGTCATCACCATCGTGAGCACAGCGCCGCTGGGCGAAATCATGGCCAGCCGGGACGCCACCGGCCAGATCGCATAATGGGCCATCGCCATGGCCGACTACGACATACGGTACGAGCCACGCACCGCCATCAAGTCCCAGGCGATGGCCGACTTCCTCGTCGATTGGACCGAAACCCAGTTCGTGCCGCCTCCCCTCGACTCCACAAACATTGGTGCATGCACTTCAACGGCTCGAAGATGCAAGCTGGCCTGGGAGCCGGCATTGTCCTGTCATCCCCCAGAGGGGACCAGCTCCACTACGCCCTCCAGATCCACTTCGCCGCCTCCAACAACGTGGCCGAATATGAGGCCCTCATCCATGGCCTCCGGCTCGCCAAGGAGATCGGCATCCGGTGCATCATTTGCTTCGGCGACTCTGACCTCGTGTTTCAATAGGTCTCTGGCGAGTGGGACGCCAGGGACGCCAACATGGCCAACTATCGTTTCCTCGTCCAGCAGCTCACCGGCTCCTTCGAGGGCTGCGAGTTCCACCACATCCCCCATGCGGACAATGAGGCGGCTGACGCGCTAGCCAAAATCGGCTCCACCCGGCAGGCCATCCCAGCCGGCGTCTCCCTCGAGCGGCTGATGAAACCTTCGATCAAGCCTTCTCCCGAATCGGAGTCCATCTTCATTCCGGCAAACGCGACCAGCGCCCCGGTGGAACTGGCCGCCCAACCAGCCCCACCGTCTACGGCAGCTCTGCCGGCTCTGCCGCCACCAACTGCCAGTCCAGCGCCGTCCACCGCGACAGTCGAGCCGGCCATGCCTACGCGCGCCAATACCGGCCTCGTCACCGTCATGACGATGGTCAATGTTCCCACCGCCGTCTCGCTCCCGGGGGCTGGCCGACCGGCCCCGGGGACTGGCGAGCCGGTCCCGGGGGCTGGGCCGGCCCCTCTCTTGGCTCCCTCGTGCGCACAGCCCATCTTGGTGTTCCTCCAGCACGGCGAACTCCCCTCCGATGAGGCTACCGCAAGGCAAATTCAACGTCGGGTCCCGGCCTACAGCATCATCAACCATGATTTGGTTCATCGCAACACCACCGGCATCTTCCAACGCTGGGTCGAGCCAGAGAAAGGGCAAGAAATCCTCCTCGACATCCACCAGGGCGAGTGCGGGCATCATGCCGCCTCCAGGTCCCTGGTGGGCAAAGCATTCCGTCATGGTTTTTACTAGCCGACCGCTGTGGAGGCGGCCAAGGAGATGGTTGACAAGTGCGAGGGCTGCCAGCGCTTCAGCATGCAGAGCCATCTTACGGCTAGCGCCCTCCAGACCATCCCCCTTTCGTCGCCCTTCGCAGTCTGGGGGCTGGATATGGTGGGACCCTTCAAAACCGCACGAGGCGGCATGACACACTTGTTGGTAGCCGTCGACAAATTTACCAAGTGGATCGAGGCCCGGCCAATCAAGAAACTAGACAGCCCCACGGCCGTCCCATTCATTGAAGATATCACGCTACGCTACGGTGTCCGCCACAACATCATCACCGACAATGTGACGAACTTCGCCAAGGGCGCGCTAGCACGTTTTTGCTCGAGGCGGGGCATCCGGCTCGACCTGGCGTCCGTCGCCCACCCACAGTCAAACGACCAGGTTGAGAGGGCGAATGACCTGCTCCAGTCTGGCATCAAGCCCCGGCTCGTAACGCCACTGGTCCGGTCGGCCGGCTATTGGGTCGAAGAGCTGCCGGCTGTCCTTTGGAGCCTCCGGACCATGCCCAACCGGTCGATCGGCTACACTCCATTCTTTCTCGTCTACGGGTCCGAGGCGATCATCCCAACCGACATCGAATTCGATTCGCCTCGGGTCACCCTGTACACCGAAAAGGACGCAAAGGAGGCAAGGGAAGACGGCATCGACCTCCTCGAGGAGGCCTGCGAGTTGGCCTTGAGCCAGACGGCCATCTACCAATAGAAGCTCCGGCACTATCATAGCAAGCAGATCCGGCCGCTCTCCTTCTGCGAACGAGACTTGGTGCTCAGGCGGATCCAGCGAACCACCGGCCAGGACAAGCTGTCCTCCCCATGGGAGAGCCCGTTCATCGTCAGCCGGGCGCTGCACAACAACGCGTACTATCTACTAGACACTTAGAAGCCGTAGAAACGCAAGAGAGACGCCCCAGGCGAGGAGACAGAGCGCCCATGGAACGCGGTGCTCCTCCGCCCTTTTTATTGCTGAAAACCACTGTATGTATCCTCCCTCTTTTGGGCCTATAAACGCGTCGGCGGCCCCAGGCCGATGCTGGGGGCATGCCATTTTTGATTCCTATAAAGTTCTGTTGTCTAAAGGCACATCAATCGGGTCTGGCTCTCGGGCCCGGGGGCTCGCCCGGCTGCCCACCAAGGCGGACAAATAATGTGAGCAAGCAGCCCTTCGCCTCCCCTTCCCTAACCAGCTACAGACCGGCCCCCGGCTGTCCGGCTGAAGGGACCACGGGGTACGAAGGAACTTCTCACACGAAGGTCAGGCGACGCGCACATCAGCCGGACCGGCCCAGCCGAGCTATGTTAATCTTAGTAATCAGCCTCTGCCGGCTCAGCCTAGCCCTAGTCAGTTGAATCTAGGAGCCCGCTATTTTTCCTAAGGACGAAGCCCCGTCCCTGATCCAGGCTGGCCCCCGGCTGGCCGACAGGTGGGGTGGAAGCCGTAAGGAATCCTGACACGCAAACAAGTCAAAAGACAAAGGGTGAAAGAAGAGTCGGCACGCACATTCTTTCTAGGACAAATAGCACAAGTTCATTACATATAAAAGGCCCACGGCCACAAGTTCATTACATATACACCCCCAGTGGGTGGAATTCCAGGCTAAAAACAGAAATGCAGGAAAGAAAAATCCTAAGTTATGGCAGAATCGGGCCGGCCTTCCTCCAAGTCCTAGCGCCGACGGAGCTGGCGGTGCTCACGCCTTGGGAGCCGGCAGCGCGGGCGCCTCCGAAGCCGGCACCTCTGGCGCGGTCCAGGTAGAAGCGCCCGCAGCCGGAGTCGGCCCGGACTTGGTGTATTCGTCGGTGTCGGAGTCTTCATCGGCCGTCTCGGTGGCGCTCCCATCCGGGTCGTCCAGGGCGAGCCCGTACTGGTCCTTTGGGACCACCACACCGTTCGCCCCACGCTCCGGGATGTACTCGTCCCACGCGGCGAAGGACGCAAGATCGCTAGCCCTCACCAGCATCGCGTTGGCCATCGCCTCCAGCTCCGGGTCGGCGCTAGTGTGCTGGGCCATGACAAAGCCCAAGTCCAGCTTGGGGTAGCACGATTTGGCGATGCGGAGCACCATGCCCGCACCGTCTCGTGCCGCATAGGCCCTCCATTCGTTCTCCCGCACCGTCCCGAACTCCAGCCACCTTGACAGCCGGTTCATGTAGATCGGCTCCACCGCATCGGGCCAGAGCGTGCGGACCAGCGTCATGCCGGCCGCTTGGAGCCGCTTCAGGGCGCGGACCACCTCCGACAAGCGCGCCTCGGCAGTGATCCCCACCTCGTCTAGGGTCCAGGGGGGCCAGCGGCCCGACGACCTCTCCTTGCGCCCGCTGAGCCTCACGATCGGCTTCGACGGCCACCTCCGCGACTGCCCGCGTGCCAGGGAAGAGCCCTAAGAAGAGGGGGGATGAGCGGGGAGGCAAACCAGAAAACCAAGAAGGAAGAGCAAGGCAGCGGAAGCTTACGGTGCAGCATGTGATCGACCTCGTGCCCCTGCTCCTACAACCGCACCTTCATGGCACACCACTCCTGGCACCGGCGCTCGTGCTTGTCCCGGGCTGCCTGCGCATCTTCAGCCGCCTTGGCCAAGGCGGCGTCCTTGGCTTCCAGCTCTTCGCGGTCCACCTTCTCCCACCCCTCTGCCTCCCGCCGAAGGGCCGCCTCTTGGTCCGCGAGCGCTCGACGATGGGCCGCCTCGCAGCCCACCCACTCCGCCTCCACCCGGTCTGCCTCCCCACGGAGCCGGTCACCCTCCGTCGTCAGGAGTTCCCACTCCTCGTAAAGATGCACCACTTGGCGCTGGAGGCAGACCGTCTCGGCATGGGTGGATGCATAAGACACGGGAGTCAGAAAGGGTTCAGCCCACCTCCGGGGAAGCTGGCCTGATCCCCGGGGGCTACACCCAGTGGGTGCGCTTGCGCGCCCCCACTAGAAGACACTCGCAAGGGCAACGTACCTCATAGGTCCGCGGACACGACGGCGAGCCGGTTCCCAGCTCCACGGTACAACCCCAGCAGGGTGTTGTACGCTGCCACCCGGCGGTCGTGCACTGCCTGCAAAACAAGAACTTTAGACCCGACCCACCTGCGCCTCAGCCGGCTCGACCCTTAGGGGCTACACCGAGTGGGTGCGCCGGAGCGCCCCCACTGGAAAAGACGGAGGAATGCAAGTAAAGGGAACAAGGAAAGAAGACTCATCGCGATCGCCCGCTCCAAACTCACTAGTCGGTCGCTGGCGGCCCGAGCATCTTGCGTCGCCTAGGCACGGGCCACCGCAAATGCTTGCACGGCGGCCGCCACCGCCGCTCCGAGGGTTCTTGACGGCTCCCCAGAAGATGGGCTCCCAACCGCTGCCCAGGTCTGTTGTGGCCGGCCCCCGTCTGCCTTATTAGAGACCTCGAGGTGAGCGGCCCCTCCTGTCGCCGCCGCGCAGGGGGCCGCCGTCAACGCACTCGTGGCAGCCGTTTTCACGGCCATCCCGGCTCCTCCCTCCGGCACCCCACCTCCGGGTGCTCCGGGCTGACTCACCGTCTGTCACAACCCTAGCAAGTGTCTTAGGTTGGTCTTGTGCTTGCATCATCATTCATCATCATTGCATTAAGTTGAAATGTTGAGAAGGAAAGAAACCCCAAGCACCTAATGAAATAAGGTAATTCAACTTGACGGATTTTCAACAAATCCAAAATGCCCATTAAAAATGTTCCGCATGTATGATAATTATGGGCAAACATGTATCAGGGGTCATTCATGTTATTTGAACTTAAGAAATAATTTAAAACCAATGATGAAAGCCCCTGAAAATGATAAATAATTCATTATTAACATTTTTCTTCTCAAAATAATTTGAAAGTTCAGTCACAAGTTTGAAATATCCAGACTACTTTTTAGAAAACATTTGGGAACATTTTCAAAGTTAATTGAACCTGGAAACAAATTAAACACAGGTCAGAAAAATAGAAAACAGAAGAAAGGAAAAAAGAGAAAAAGAGAGAGGGAGCTTACCTGCTGGCCCATCTGGCCCAGGAGGGTCTTCTTCCTCCTGGCGTCCAGTAGGCGCGGCATGTGGCCGCCGTGCGCTCACGCCGGTGGCGCCATGCAGCTGCCTGCCTGGCCCCTCCCTCGCCAACGTGACGACGGGGATAAGCCCCGAGATGCTTCCCCACCGCTCTCTTCCTCCTCTTCCCCGCTCTTCCCTTGGACCCGCAATGGCCGCGCAGCTCCTCGCCGTCGTGCCGCCGTTCTAGCCACCCCTGAGCCCCCTAGACCCAACCAGCAGCTCCGCCCTGAGCCCCTGAAGCCCCTCGACGGAGGAATCGAGCCGGGAGCCCTCTGCTTCGCCGTCATCACCGAATCCCCCCCGCCGGTCGCCATCGGTCCTCGCCGTCGTTTGGAGCCGTCTAGTCGTCCCCGAACCTTCCGAGCCCCCCCTGCAACCTCCAAGTGAGCACCCCGTCCTCCTCCCTCTCTTCCCTAGCTTCCCTGTGCTCCCTTGCGCTCCTCGCCGTAGTGGCCGATCGGGCGCTGCCGTGGAAGTGCTCCCCGGCGAGCCTTCGGTGATCGCCGGTCCCCCCTAACCAGCCTAATCGACGCGGTCGAGCACGGGCTTTGTTCCAGTGCCTTCCCCACGTCGATCCGACCCCTCCACTGGCTTTCGGCGAGCCTCCGCCGCGTTGGACGGTCGCCGGTGATCTCCCTCCTGCAAGTGCCAGCGTGGCGACGTCATTAGTGTCTAATGACCGTGCTAACTAACCCCCCTAGATGTTGACAGTGGGCCCTGGCCCGAGTCAAACCTCGGGTCAACTCGGGATTAACCCCTGAGTCACTGACTACAGGGGCCCACCTGCCAGTGACACTAGCTAGTCCTCAGAGATTGACAGGCGGGTCCCACTGGTCAGGTTTGACCTGGACCTGGCCCTGTTGACTGCTGACGCAAGCATGACATCAGGCTAACGCATTTAATCATTTTCTTAATAAAAATAATTCCAGAAAATGTTTAAAACTTGAAAAATCATATAAAAATAATTTAAAGCATGACATCAGGCTAACGCATTTAATCATTTTCTTAATAAAAATAATTTTCTTAATAACTCATTTCAAATTGATATGATCACTAGTTACATTAGCTCACTTATGCGTACTACTATGCCATGATCATGCATCATATTGTTGCATTTGCTTGTATTAAATGCTTTTATTTGCGTTGCGGTAGGCCTAATCCGAAAGATACCACTTCGTACCCCGACGAAGGAGAGAACTCCTCCGCAACCCAGCAAGGCAAGCAACCCCATTGATCATGTCGATAACATCCCATTGTCTCGCTACTGCTCTTGTTTATTGCATTAGGACAAACGATCACATGTCAGTCATACACGGTAGATGATCCTATTCTTATGCATGACCTGATCTTGTCATAGTAAATAGCTAAACCTTGCAACCTAGCATACCTGGTAGATGCTTGTGCCATGATGTGCTTAGCTTACTTTGCCTGCTATGCTTGCTATGCTTAGAGTTGTGTCAGGTTTGTTTCATCTGGGTGATGAACTGAGTGAAACAGTGTCGTCCAATGTGATGAGCTCATAATGAATTCGATTTGGTAAAGGTAGCGATGAGAGGCTATGTAGGAGTACATAGTGGGTTGTCTCATTTGGACCGTTCTTAGGAACTGGGTTCCGTGTTTGTGATCCAAGACGAGATACTACCACATGCTGGGCCCTGAAATATGACCCCGCTCGACTTATCAGTCGCTTAGTCTTTGGTCCAAGTATTGCAAGTAGTTTCTGGTGTTTATACCATGCTGGAGGCCATGCGTAGCACTGACCCTCGGGGTGGGTTACGACGCGGTAGGCAGTGGCACGGTGTACCAAGGGTCACCCCGAATGGTGGGCTTGGGAACCCTGCGCACATCGTTTGGGACCGTAGTGGAAACTTTGGCCGGACTTCCATGCAGGTCAGTCTCAAATAGGCAGTAGCCTGGACTAGAGGTCTTATGTGATTGACGGTCGTGGCCGACTCCCTCGCTGGGCATCCGCTTGAAGGTTGCCGAGGTGCATGGTTTATGGCACACAGCGATAAGTGGCGAGAGCGTGTGTGAAGAAGTACACCCCTGTAGGGTATGAAACTATTCTAAGAGCCGCGTCCTCGGATATGGATTACTTGGAGAACTTATGTTGTTCATAGATAATCAAATGGATACTTCTAAAAATCTCAAGACAATTGTGAGTACCGTGGATGGCACTCTTACGGAAGGGGAAGGTGAGTCCATGGTGGTGTATTGAGATGGAGTTAGTGGACTCGTGTGAGATAATTGAAATTGTAACAAAGAATCTAAAACTGAGTAGTGTCGGTTAACAATAGACTAGGTCTGTTTTAAAGACTTGGTGAGTACGATTGTACTCATCCTTGCTTAATTAATGTTGCAGAAGAGAACCAGGACCCATCAGGTGGGTTCTATCTAGACGTTGACGATGCCGAATAGCTGGTGTCCCAGCTACGATCTTGCCCGTGTGGTGGGTTGTAGATAGTCAGGCCGTGTGCCTCTTTTTATATTTTGTCGTCTGTACTCAGACAGCTTAAGTTTCCGCTGGCTTGTATGACTATGTTTGTATGACTTGAGTGCCGGGTCATGTGACCCCTATCTGTAAGAACATATTATGCAAGGCTCGTCTTAGTCTTTTAAATAAAAGTCATGTTATTGTATGGTTGAGTTGTGATGCCATGGTTGTATCTATGCATATCGGGCATGTCGTGCGTACGTGTGACGTGCAACCTTATGTATGGAATCCGACACCTAGTCGTGTGCCTTTAGTAGTACTCTTTACAGGAAACTGCCTCTTTGTGCTTCCACCGAGCCATGGTAGCTTGCTACTGCTCCAGACACATTGACTGACCGGCATGTATCCTTCTTTGCTGCTGTGTCTGTCCCTTCGGGGAAATGTCTCGCAGTGTAATGGAGTCCCTGTAGCCTATTACGACTCGTCTACGTGCAGTGATGACATTCGTGTCTCGCGACATAATGGAGTCCTTGTAACTTGCTATGACTTGTCTACACACGCTTCAGGCCGACACCTGCATTGCTGGGTTATGTATGCCTGTTTCCGTATGGATGTGCCACTTGGGTTCCATGACTAGTTATGTCGGCCCGGGTTCTTTGTTGTGTGATTGCCAGCGACATGTTCACATACGTGAGCCAAAAGACGCAAACGGTCCCGGCCAAGGTAAGGTGGCAGCCGTGGAGTACCGTGCGTGAGGCCGCAACATGATGTGGCTTGTTACAGTATGGAATCATATGACTTAGGATCGGGGTCCCGACACCGTCGACGCCCGCGCCTCTGAAGCCAGTGCCTCAGAAACCGGTACGACCGGTTGTGGTGCCTCTAGAGCCGGTAGCTCCGGCCTCAGCGGCGCGGCGTCAGCGATCGTCCGGGCGGCGTCGCGGCCCGTTGCCGCCTCACCCCCCATGGCTATCGTGCTCGCCTCTGCCCTTCGCCCGGAGCCATGGTGGCTCTTCGGCCTCTTCTCCCGTTCGCGGGGGAAGGGCTCCCAAGCTCCCCCCGTGGTCTCCCCGCCGTTTCCTTGGAGGAAGGGGAATGGCACGCACGCTCCGCGAGCGGCCTTCCCGCTGGCTCCCCTTGCCCCTTCGCCGCCTCCTGCTAGGGGCGGAGCTCCTGGGCATGCCGCTCCCTCTCAGCCGCCTCAAAGTCGAGCCACGCCTGGTGCTCCCTCCTTTCGGCCGTCATCGGTGGTGCCGCCCTCTCTGTCCCGCTAGCCGGTGTCCTCCCCAGGGCACGCACATCCCTGGTCACGAAGATATAAGAGACTGGGGGCAGGCAAACCAGAAGACCAAGATGAAGGAGAGGACGGACTTACCCGACGACGACGGGGATCGCCCTCCTCACGGGTCCCGCCTGGCCGACCTTCTGTTTCCTGCTGCCGCCTCCATGACTGCCACCCGGCTACGTGGTCACCACACGCTTGGGCACCGACTTGGTGGCAGCCGGCCCTTTCCCCTTGTCGCCCGCACCCGTGCCTCCCCAACTGGGGCCGCTGCCAGCTCGAGGTTGGCGCCTCCACGGAGCCGTGACCTCATCCTCCGAGGCCTCGGGCTTCCCTAGGGCCTCGACCACGCGCGTCGGTGGAGGGGACTCTCCCGTTGACTCGGCTTCTTCGGCCCCCTCCATCTCCGTCTCCGCGTCGCCGGCACCAAACGCTCCGGCTCACTCGGAGTCAGCCGGCTCAACGTCGTCGGCGTCCTCGACCTCCTCGGGATCCGACTCCGCCGTGTCGGGGGCCGGCTCCCCATAGTTTTGCAGTAAAGGGAAGTGTTGCGGACGGAACGAATGGCTCACGGTTAGACCAAGGGGAGGGATTTCACCTCTAAAACAAGATGGAGGGGGGGAACTGGCTTTTCACTTACCCATGGTGCCGGGCAGCTCCGACTGTACGGGGTTTTCCCCCATTGCCACTCTCCCTCCGCCATCTTTGCCGTCGAAATGGCGTTCACCCTCCTCGCCACGTAGGCCGGCTTCATCTCCTTGGTGGAGATCCGGCAGGGGTCGTGGCATCCTCCCATCTGGAAGATGAGGTGTGGCCAGCTTTGCAGCGGCTGCAACCCGCATGCCACCATCGTGGCCAGCAGGTCCGTGGCCTTCAACCCCTCCGACCCGGTCATCACGAGCAGGCGCTCGTAGAGCCGGTCCGCTGTCTCGGGCGCTGGAGATGTGGCCGCTTGCCAGTTTAGCATCACGGTCGGCGGGTGGTTGGCAAAGTCAGGGAGGTTGATGTAGTCCTCCTTTGGCTTCGCGTTCTTCACGTAGAAGAAACCCCGCTGCCATCGCTTCACCGACTCGTGCAGCGGGAGCTTCGGGAAGCCGGTTCCTTTGCGAATGTGGATCAGGGTCATCACCATCTGCTTCATCGCCAGGTCCTTTGTCGTATGCCTTTTAAGAAAGAAGAGCCGGCACCAGAGGTCAAGCCTCGGTGTGACTCCCAAGTATCCCTCGCAGAGGTTGACGAACACCGCTAGCTGCAGGACGGCGTTGGGTGCGAGGTGGTGCGGCTGCAGGCCGAACCGCGTCAGGAACCGGCGGAAGAATGTGCTCGCCAGCAGCCCGAGCCCACGGAGGAAGTGGTCAGCGAAGAAGACCGCTTCGCCCTCCCGTGGGGCCGGGGAGTTCTCTCGCCCGGTCGGGCGCACCAACAGGTGCTCCTCCGCCGGGAGCTTGCGGCGTGGCGGAGGTGCTCAATGAAGGTCTCGTCCACATCACTATCGTCCCAGGCGCCCTTTCTTGCCATGGCCGCCGAGGGGTGTGCGGTCGCGTCAACGGGCGCGGGTGTTCGGCGGTGGCACGGGCTCTCTTCAGCGGCGCGCGACGGCGTGGCTCGCCCTCGTGCTTCGGCCTCTCTCTCTCACGCGGTGGGGACAAGGAGGCGACGAAGGCGATGCGGCGGCAGGAGGGGGAGCCTACGGGCCGTTCTGCCTCCCCCTTCTTAACATTTATACCCGCGCGGGCGATCGTGGGGGCCGTATTCACTACACACGACCCCCATGATTCCTGCGGTGCACGGGGTGGACATCGTGGAGTTCGGGAATGCCAACCGTCCGCCCCGCGCCATAAAGGATCCCTGCGTGCGGGCCGAGGCCGCGACAGTGGGTGGCCCCGGCCCCGCTGCCCGGTCTTTTCCACCACGTGGCGCATCTCCCCAACCCGGTGGGGAGCCCGAGGCGGTGCGCGAAGCGTCGGCCAGCTGTGGAACCAGCCATCCCTTTCCAGTTCAGCTCGACTCTCAAGGCCGCCTACAGCACAAGAACGATCTTCAAGCCGGCGAGGACCGCCGCAGCCCGTCGGTGGGTCCTCCCCGGCTTCGGGGACTACTGACGGGGGGATGACCCCAGGGTAGCCTCAAGAAGCCTTTTTCCCTCGGTTCCTAACGCGACTAAAGGGCGGGCCGCCTCCCCCTGCAGTCCGGCTGCGCCCTGCCGGAGGAGATCCGCCGGCTACGTCCAGGCGGCTGAGCATCGGATACCATTTGCGGGGCGTGCGTGGCAATAGTGGCCCCCATCCCATCGAGGGTCAGCGCCGATATGGCTACAACGAAGGTGTTAGGGCCTCTGACCCTGGCGGATGGCGATCGGGCTTCCAACTGTGCCGGCACGCCTTCAACCACTCCGTCACCTGCCCCGTCGTGGCTACAGGGTAGCCGGCCGTACTGCTGACCCCGGCCAGCTGCCGCAAGACGACGCCACAAGGTGCGACCCGTGCCATGATGTGACTGGCGTCGGGGCCCACCTCGTGGGCCCCGCTGGTTCTTGATGGGCCCCCTCAGCCGGCGGGACCTACCGATGACAAGACCCCCCGGCCGGGCCCACGCAGCCGGCCACAGAGGCTGCCGGCTAGGGCCCCTTTGACCTTCTACTTGTATTGTATTCTGGGGGGTTGGCCTATAAACCCCCCCGGGCCGCCCCATGCAGGGGAGGATCGATCGGCTGCTCCACATCCACTCCACACATATGCACATAGAGAGGCAGAGGAGCAGGCTAGCTCTTTCTTCCTCCTCGTCTCATACAGCTCAAGGTGCATCATTGTAACCCCACCATTGCCTCAACTAGACTGAGCAGGACTAGGGGTATTACCTCCCACGGAGGGCCCCAAACTTGGGTACATCGTGTGTCCGCCACCGCTTGTGCCTAATCCCGCTCCCGGAGCCAGCCGGTGTCCTTTGACCCCTCGATAATCCTACCTATGGCATCTGCCATGACGAAACCACGACAACGTCCCCCGGTCGTGGCCTCCCCTATAAAAGGCGAGGAAGGGCAGGAGGCGGTGGTACCCACGCTCCACTTGCTTCCTCGCTGCCCTTCTTCATCATCTCTCTTCCTTCCTCGCACGCCATCACACCTGAGGTTGCACCCGCATCCGCACGCCGCACTGCCGACGCGATGGCCGATGGACGCAGCGGTAGCTAGGATGGCTCCTTCGTTGTCGAGGCGAACATCACTGAGCTGTGCCGGGCGAGCATGCTGCCTCTGGCGGAGCGGGTGGACGCACGCGCACCGGGCGACGAGATAGCAACGGTGCCACAACCAGGGGAACACGTCGTGTTCCTCTAGCACTTCTCTCGGGGCTTCGGGCTTCCGGTGAGCACCTTCTTTCGACTTCTCCTTGATACTTTTGACCTCCAGCCACACAACCTCGGTCCAAACTCGATTTTGTACCTCTCCGCCTTCGTGGCATTGTGCGAGGGGTATCTTGGCATCTTCCCCTTAATCGAGTTCTTCAATGCCCTTTTCTACCTCCAGCCTTTGAAGAGCGATGCATGCGGGGGCATGTTGGTGTGCTGCCGTGGCGTCGCTTGCTTTCCCCCTGTCTCTCTAGTCGACTCCGTCAAGGGGTGGCACCGAACGTTCTTCTACGTGAAGAACGTCGACCCGAGGACGGATTATATCTGGCTGCCGCCGTTTGAGGACAGGCAGTCCTCCCAGCAGAACTGGCTGGTGTCTGCCCCACGCGGTGTGGCCCTGGACGAGCTTGCTCGGATCACGCAACTAAAGAGCTCTGAGGGGCTGGTCGCCGTCGACCTAGTGGTGGCCTTCATCTCGCGCTGGGTGTCGCCCCCCAGATGAGACCACACCGTATCTGCGACATGCTCGTCCGGCATGACCCCTTCCTGCAGTCCACCATCGAGTTGACGCTGGGTCAAGTGGTGAGGCGAGTGAATGCCCTCACGGTGTTCAAGCTGAAGCCCACCTCGTGGTCCTTCGGCATGGAGCCATACGATCGCATTAACTAGCCTCCCCTTGTGAGTTTTCTCGTCGAGGCGGTTCGTTCTTGTTTGGCATTCCCAACCGGTAGCCGGCTGGAGAACTTAAATTGAAGTGTTGACCACAGTTGCCGGTGTGGCAGAACACGCCGACAGCCCACACCCACAGATCTTCAACGCGGAGCGTGAGGACTCCGACTCTGAAGATTTCTCGATGGGAGGTCCCCCGAAGGAAGGAATGGACTCCTCGGGAGGAGCCGACGAGCCGGCGGATCTGCGAGGCGGCGCTCCTGGTGGAGCTGGAGGGTCCGAAGCGGCCGGGGAACCCAGCGAAGGGGGTGAGTTCCCTCTTTCCCCCTCCATCGCGAACTGGACAGACGACGACAATGATGATGACGATTTGATGACCTTAGATGGGCCTCCTCCCACAGCACACCAAGACCAGAGGAGCAAGGAGCGGCCAACTCGAGGCCCGGCAGCCGAAGCGGCTGGCTTGGGGAAGATGGCGGCTCAGGAGGGCCCCGCCACCTGGTCCGAAGCGGGTCAAGATGGCCGCGCGGAAGCGGCCGCCACGTGCCAAGCAGGCCTTGCCCCTCGTCATCGCGTAAGTTCTTTGTTTCAACGTAAGTTTTTGCTTTTTCTGTGCGAGCCGGTTAATGACCGGTCCTTTGGTGTTGTAGCGAGTCCATCGACCTCCATGAGGAGTAGCCGGCGAGGGAGCAGACGGACACTGCCAGCCGGCTGGCCCGCGAGCACGTGGCCACCCAATGGGAGGAGAAGAGGAGGCTCGCGGAGCTGCGAGCCTCCAGGTCTGGGACACGAGGAGGGGCCGCGCACTCCAGGACCTCGTGCGGACGGCGGCAAAGGGGGTCGGCCGAGCCTTCTCGGGCTTCGGACTCGGCAGGGGACTCGGTAGTGAGGACGACATAGCAACCATCCTGGTTGGGTAATTGGTCGATTAGATGACCGTCATTCGGAGCCGTTGCTGGCGTCGAGGCAGCAGCTTGGGCCGGGGCCGGTGCGCAGGCTTGTGGCGCGGGGTGATCCGGAAGGCCATCCCCTAGGGCCAATCGCTGTGAGAAGCTACACTATCGGAGCGTGTGCATAGAGGGTTTGGCCCCTGAGTGGCTCTTGAAGGGGAGATCGAGCATTTTCTCGATGGTGAGCTTCGGCTGCCAGGCAGCCTTGCCGGTGCGCTGGCGCTGGCTAGAAGGCTGGGCAGCCAGCTCCTGATCCTCGATGGTATTTACCTGCCGGCTCCCATAGCGGGGATCCGGCTGGTCATTCTTCTGCTTGTTGTTCTGCAGCTGCCGGTTGTCGGCAGCCGGCTGGGTCGTGGCCGACGTTGTCATTGCCCTGGCGTGAGGGGTCGTCTTGACCCGGATGGCCGAATCGGCCGTGGCGTATTTGTCTGCGTTGGTCATGAGCTCGGCAAGCGTGGCTGGCTCGGAGCACACGAGCTTATGCTTGAGGGGGTGCCGTCCCGACAGCCCTCAATGAAGTATTGCAAGGCTTGCACCTCGTGCACCCCGCTGACGGATTCGTTCGCCCCCTGAACGCACATGGCGAGTTCACGGGGACGGCCAGGCTGCTTGTAGGTGCAGGTGAAATTGCGGATGAAGGCCTCCTCGAAGTCCGTCCAGGTGTTGATCCTGCCGGCTGCCAGGCTGTTGAGCCAGGCGCGGGCCGAACCGATCAGCATGAGGGGGGCATAGCGAACGGCTGCACGCTTATTCCCCCTGGCGATGCCCACTGTGTTGGTGTAGTCGATCAGCCAGTCCTCGGGTTTGGCAGCCCCGTTGTATTTCGGGGTGTCCCTAGGGAGCATGAAGCCGGTTGGGAACGACTCGGTGCAAATCTGGGGGCCGAAGCAGGACGGACCAATCGAACCCTCTTCCTCGAGGAGGGCGGATTGCTCGAGTTTGTCGATGCGGTTGCGGGCGTCGTTCTCGCTACGGGGGACGCATGGTCCGAGCTGAGCCGAGAGTTTGGGACGGATGGTGGGTGGCGCTGACTGCCGCAACTCGCGCCGCGGAGGCGGCGTGTGCCCCTGGCTGCGCCGGCTACCGGATGTCGGTGCTTCGTGGTGGCGGCCACTCCGAGGTGGCTCATTGTTGCGCCGGCTGCTAACAGCCGACTGCTCACTCCCCGTCGTCTGAGAGGGACGGGGGTTGTTCGCTTGGGCTCAGGAGTCGGAGGCACGAGGGGAGAAGGAGTCCTGGGCCACTTGGCGGCCGGCAGTTCCCGTGCCCTCGCGCTTGGGCCGGGGGCCTTCAATGGCCGCGCCGCCTATCGCGAGCGGATGCTGCTGCGCAGCACGAGCATCGATGAGCTCCTTGATGTGGTTCTCGTGGGTGGCACGATCTTCGCCCTCCAAGGTGGCCAGTTCCTCGTAGGCCACCTTGAGAGCCCGCAGGTTAGCCGCGGGGGTGTCGTAGACGGGCATTTTTCCGCCTAGAATTTTGGCGACCACGTGGCCATGATCGAGCACAGCCCAGTGCCGGTTGGGCTCGCTGCCAGCTGGGGTGAGTCCGTAGGCGAAAGAGTACTCCCGCTATGCCGCCTTCATGTGGGGCCGTGAGGCAATGAGGGCGGTGGCATCCTCGAACAGGATGCGGTGAGCTGCATTGAGATCGGCCATGACGGTGTCAGGCTTCGCCGTCGGGGCGATTAGAGTACTCAAGCCCCGGAGGGCAGCACCGAGCGGGTCGGACGTGCCGACGTGGGCGGCGGCAGGGGTAGTGTTGACCCGCGCCCATGCGGATGCGATGGAGGAAGTGATGCCCATCACCCCCATGCGATCGCGGGGACCGCTGGGCTAAGCGACAGCGAGTGCGCCCACTGCTGTGGGCGGGCCAGCGCAGACAAGCACCCCCACGGGGTGCTCATCAGAGGCCGGAGCCTCGGCGAGGCTAAGCCTACTGAAGCGCTCGGTGAGTGTGTCGATGTCGGCCGTGAGGCCGACAGAGTTTCCCGCATGGCATGCTGAGGGAAGCCCCACGGTTTCGCCAGGACGAGCGACGACGGCGAGGAATGGTGACGGGTCCCGCCCGGAGCATGAATCCAGCTGGCGCCACGTATGGCCGCACGGTGGGTGCCAACTGTTGTCATTTTCTCACGACAGATGCCATGGGGTGTCTTATCATAGGTGGTTGGGGTCGGAGGACGCCGATGGGCTCCGGGTGTGAGAAGAGGCAGTCGGCTCCTCTTCCTCTGCTGCTAGAAGGGTCTATGTGGAGATGATCGTTCATGTGTGGATGTGTTTGTTCCTGATCATTCTTCCGTCCGTGTTGCATGGGGGGCTGAGGGGGTTTTATTGGCGGGGGCATGCCAGCACTGTTCCCACGCCCGGTCACGCTCACCAAGGTCAGCGGTCGGGACGGTCGGAGTGTAGCCACACGCGGTAGTGCGTAAGCGGACACTGTAGCCACAGGGCCACCCGTCGTGCCGATCATGTCGCGTCGTCGTACCTGCGCACAGAGAGACGGGATAGGGCATGTCCGTCTTGATGTCAATGGAAGAGCCGGTCCATTGGTAGCCGGCCACGCCCAGCAGGCCGAGGGCCCAGCCGGCTCCTTGACTAGCCGGTCGGGGCGCCAGACAGCACTGGCTTGCGCTGGACGTCCTCCAGACGGCCATGGCCAGCCGGCCGCGTAGTTTTTCTTCGAAGCGAAAGGGGGAAGACCCCATTGCTTTGGCCTACCTAGGGGTATAAACCCCGTCACGCATCCTATGCTTCGGCGACTCTGATCTCGTGGTGTAGCAGGTCTCTGGCGAATGGGACGCCAGAGACGCCAGCATGGCGAGCTACCACTTCCTTGTACAACAACTCACCGGCTCCTTCGAGGGCTGTGAGTTTCACCATGTCCCACGGGCGGACAACAAGGCGGCCGATGTGATGGCACAGATCGGCTCCACCTGGCAGGCCATCCCAGCCGGCGTCTCCCTCGAGCAGCTGATCAAACCATCAATCAAGGCTTCCCCGGAATCGGAATCCATCTTCGTGCCGGCAGATGCTGTCGACCCATCGGTGGCTCCGGCTTCCCCCTCATCATATTCGCCACCGGCTCTAACAACCTCGGCTCCCTCGCCGGCACTAGTTGAGCCGGCTACATCCGAGGCGGCTGGCTCCGACGCCGCGGCTATCATGATGGCAGTCGACGCCCCTTCGGCCATCCCAAACGGGGGGCTTACGAGCCGGCCCCGAGGGATGGCAAGCCTATCCCGGGGACTGGCGAGCCGGTCATGGGGACTGACCACCGAGGCCCGGGGGCTCCCGAGCCGGTCCCCGTCTCGGCTCCCTCGTGGGCCCAGTCCATCCTGGCATTCCTTCTACGTGGCAAGCTCCCATCGGACGAGGCCATGGAAAGGAAAATTCAGCGCCGGGCTTCGGCCTGCAGCACCATCAATCACAAGCTCGTCCACCGCAACACAACCAGCGTTTTCCAATGGTGCATCAAGCCGGAAAGGGGCCAGGAGATCCTTCTCGACAACCACCAGGGCGAGTGCGGCACCATGCCAACACCAAGAGCCTGCTGGCCAAGGCCTTTCGCCACGGTTTCTACTAGCCGACTGCTTTGGAGGCGGCCCAGAAGTTGGTCGACGAGTGTCAGGGCTGCCAGCGCTTTAGCATGTAGAGCCACCTATTGGCCTCGGCCCTCCAGATCATCCCCCTCTCATGGCCCTTTGCTGTCTGGGGGCTGGACATGGTGGGACCCTTCGAAACGGCACGAGGCGACATGACACATCTACTGGTGGCTGTCGACAAATTCACCAAGTGGATCAAGGTCCAGCCAATCAAGAAGCTGGACGGTCCCACGATTGTTTGGTTCGACATCGACGAGATCACGGTTTGCTATGGCATCCCCCGCAACATCATCACCGACAAAGGCACGAACTTCTCCAAGGGTGCGCTCATGCGATTCTACTCCAAGCAGGGCATCCGGCTCGACCTGGCCTTCGTTGCTCATCCACAGTCAAACGGCCAGGTCGAGAGGGCAAATGGCCTAATCTTGTCCGGCATCAAGCCCCGGCTTGTAACGCCGTTGGTGAGGTCAGCCAGTTGTCCTCTGGAACCTCAGGACCACCCCGACCGATCAACCGCCTACACGCCCTTCTTCGTTGTGTACGGGTCCAAGGCGATCATCCCCAGCGATATCGAGTTCCACTCGCCTCAGGTTTCCCTATACACGGAGAAGGACGAAAAGGAGGCAAGAGAAGACGACGTCAACCTACCCGCGAGCTGGCCTTGAGCCGGACGACCATCTACCAGCAGAAGCTCCAGTCCTGCCACATCTAGCGGATAAAGCCGCTCTCCTTCCACGAAGGGGACTTCATGCTCAGGCGGATCCAGCGGACAGCCGGACAACACAACTTGTCCTTCCCATGGGAGGGCCCATTCATCGTCAGCAAGGCGCTGCACAACAACGCAAATTACCTGATAGACACCCTGTGGGGACCCCGACTCATAAGTCGTGATCACCAAATGTACGTGCATAGTGATCCTAGAGATCAATGCTCACTGAACACACAAAAACTGAATAACAAGAGTCTTACATCCATTACATACCGGTTTACTCAAATATGGCCTTTATGGCAAAGTCTTCATATGATTGTAGCGGAAATCTTCAGCAATAGCATTAACCCACGCCATCTACCTTAACCCTATAGGCATTGTGACTGGGAAGCGTCCTAGCTCGCATGTCCATCACCAAGGTAATCTTCATCATAACCTGATCTTTCATGCCTGCCAATAAAATAACCAGTGGCAAGCTAATGAGTAATTTGAATGTACTCGCAAGCAACCCATGTTTGGAACAAGGCAATAACAATGCATGATATAACACTAATAGCTAAGTTTTGCAGAAAGCTAGTTTTGAGTGCAATGACATGATCAAGTAACTTAAGTAAGCATGCATCGACCATGGACTGGTGTTCATAAGAACACGTCACAGTCATCATCGTAAGCTGGGTTTGGACGTCTCATGTTCAACCATCACACCAAGTCCTCAGACTTGTCTCATGTACCGTCTGAACATCTCGTGTTCAGTCATCATGCCAAGTCATCTGAATCGACTCAAGTATGATCCTTGTCACCATACACACACACACACCAAGTTTAGAGAACACTAGACGTAGCACAAGAGTGGTCATCCAACTATCCTTGACCATGGACACGGCTATTCGAATAGTTTTACACTCTTCAGAGGTTGCACACTTTGCCCACAAGACCCGAGGAACTTCTGTGTCATCCATGAGTCGCGGTACGTAACATACCCGAGGTGAGCACCCGAACAATGCCTTTCCCCTAGCGATACTAAACAAAGAGTCCACTCGATTGGTACCGAGCCCTCACAATGTATATCACACGAGCCTCGCTCCAGATCATACCATCCACGAGGGCACCAACGGTGTGCCCGGTCCATGTAAAGACAGCGCATGATCGTCCATTCCGGTATGACCCCATATCAAGCATGACCATGCCAATCCCACCCACCAAGGTAATCAACAAAGCCCCTTCCCATATAGGGGTAGGGTGGTTGTACATGTAAGGTCGGAATAACGGTTGCAACTACACCAATCCATTTTTTGAAAACCACACACACTCACTTGCTCTGGCACACCACTTCTTTCTTAAGTGGTTACCCAACTCATCTTCATCTCCCTCGGGCATTAGTGGCACCCGACGGGGTTTTCGAAAAGTCTTTGAAATAATCTCAAGTTTTTCATAACCATGCATAGACCCGAACCACTTGCATAGCATCCACTAGCATTCTATCTACACCCACTTGCATAACCCTCATAACTTGGTAGGGTCATGCACGATGCAAGGGTCAACGGTAAAAGTGGTGGAAGCATCCCATCAGAGTGGTCACTAATCCACATGATCAAGTATAACGAAAGTAAAGTGCTATATGACATCCAATTAAAATGGTTTCTTAACATGGTCAAAGGGCTTCTTTCTTGGCTCATCAAAGTCTTCGAGGTGTTCACACGCTTCTCGTCCACTCTGAGCACTTCATCTACTTCGTCAACTATCGCCAGAATCAACAACAATAAGCAACACAACAAGCAGAGAAATAAAAGTGCTCTATAAATAGGAGTTTTAATTTTTATTGGACATCTCTGGTCATAATAAGAATAACCAAGTAGATTTTAATGGATGTGGGTCAAGGGGGAGTCTTGAATGGTGGTATTGAAGGAAACGATGATCCTATAAGATGTCCACAGAAAATATTTTCATAAAAATGAGTGGAGGCACTCATAAAATAGGGCATGATTTTAGAAACATGAGGGAAGTGGTTTCACTGGATTTGGAGTTGGTATGAATATTCTAGGGATTTGCAAAGTGGGTCACATAAGAAGAAATGGCCCAATAATTGACAGAGCAGAAAAAGTGTAAGGAAAAATGCTCACCACTAAGTGCATGGATTTAGACACACCTAGGGACTTGAATTACTCCATTTGGAGCTATAATGGATGATCTATAGATTTTACAAAGTGGTCCTAATGGTTCAAATTTCAATTTAAATTTGAACATGATAGAAAGGTGTGGAGGAAAATAATGAAGGTGACACCATTAAATAGGTGGTGTTTTTAGGAGAATGTAGGAACTTGAATCGTCCAATTTGGGGTTGTTATGAATTTATTATGTAATTTACAAGTCTGGGAAGAAACAGAAAAGAAAAGGAAAAAGGGAATTTACCCTTTGGGTTATACTGCGCACGGTGCGCTGAGCTAGAGTTGTGCCAGCCCAGTGGCTCGGCCTATCGGAGGGACGTGGCTACGTCGAAGGCTCACTTAGGGAAATACGCCTTCCCCTGGCCAAGGCGTCACCGTCGCGTTCCCGCCTCCACTTAAGCCACGGGCCCGGCTGGTGGGTCGCTTCCAGGCGGGGCCCGCCTATCAGGGTTGTCCCCCTCCTCCCTCCCGAACAGGGTAGAACGGGGAAGGTGATACCAAGCGCACGCTGGCGTCGTCCCGATGGCTTCGGCCACCTCCGGCAGCGCTCTGTCCACCGGGGTGCTCGGGGTGTCCTACTACACCCGCCTGGGTGGTCATAGAACCCCGAGGAGGCCATTACCGAGCACAGTCTTGGCCATGGCAGAGGGGCACCGACGGGGTCGATGGGCATGCGCCACGGTCGCGGAGGGGATGAAGAGGGAGCATGGGGAGGAGGGCGGCAACTCCGGGGGGAAGCTGGCGAAGCTTAGGAGGGAGGAGGGAGCTGGAGCTGCCCAGATTTTTCCCGAGGCCGAGGCGGCAAGCTCGCAACCATGAGAGGGCTTCGGGATCTCGGGAGCTCCAATGCCTTGGTTCGGCGGTCCCTGGGAGAAAGGGGAGCGTCAGGGGGTGAAAGAGGGAGCTCGAGGAGGGGTAGAAATAGGGTGGCGATGAGGGGGAGCTCGGGAGCGCCTTGGATGCCGTCAGGCGCAGCAAGCACGCGAGCTAGAGCCTCCTTGGAGCTTTCCTAGGGTCGGGGAGAGGCGTGGGAGGTCGAGGGGAAGTTATTGGAGCGTGGGGATGCCCTGTCGAAGCTTGCTGCGGGCTACGGGACAAGATTGATGGCAGAGCACGTAAACTGCATGCCGACAGCGTGGTCACCACGCCAACCCTTGTCCAGTGTAACCTTTGGTCACCAAATTTTTTTCTAGAGAGAGAGGCATGCATGCAAGAGATCTATGGTGAAGTGGGAGGGTAAATGGAGGTGGGTAGATGGGTTTTTTACAGGTGGTAAGTTCGCAATAGCAAACTGGAGGCTCATCTAAGCGGTTTCTACTAGAGGGTTCTGTGGATAAAACCTTGTTCAATGGTCCTAGGAATGGAGGGAGTACATGCAGACCAATTTTCAGCTTAGGAAGATCAATGCACATGGTACTTGTAATTCAAAGCCTCATTTGCTGCCAAAATGAAGGTTTAGATGAACTTCTCATATTTTCCATATGATCATGCCACATTTGGGATTTGATAGATGCATTTTTATGCAAGGTAGGTTGTGGAAAAGTTTGGGGTCATTAGCACGATCAGAATGGAAGGAGAGGTGCTGTCATGGTAAAAAGAGAAGGAATAAGAGAGAGTTATCCCACAAATAATTGCCCAGAGGCCAAGGCAAAGTTACTTGAGGTCAAATGAGGTTAGAATATGTTTTGGTAAATAGTTGGAGCCAAGAGTTAGGAATCTTTTTGGGCCCACTTAGCTTGTCCACAAGTTTATGGCTGGAGGTGTTTGTGCTCTGATTGGGCTGGGCAGGGGAATCCTATGACCTTGAGATTTACCAGGGGTAAATGGTAAGTCCATTTGGTCCTTATCACAGGTTTTCAGCTCTAATGAAGAAAGTTGATAACGTAAACTTTGTAATCCCTAGAAATCACCAAAATCATGTTTGTATAGATCTATGTCTACAAATCTATTCTCCTTGATGCACCACTTAGTGTATAATCATCATTTGGGTAATAGAGCATGCCCACAAGATTTGGGATCAATAGGAGATACTTCACAATGTAAAGTTTATCAAATTTGGCTCTGGACAGCAATGTTTTAGGATATTTCGGTGAACCAAAACAATTGGGCTTGGGATGAAACTTGTCAAGATGACCACATATATCATATGTGACATGCTAGAATTGTCTTGGATTTATTTGAGAATATTTCTTATAGAAATATTTCAAATGCTTGAAATAGGAAAGAATGGTTTTGAAAGGTGTTGTCCAATACTTTGAACATGACCATGTGTTTAGACTCTTATATATGGACAATATATGTCCATCGAGTCTTTCTAATTTTTCTCAAATATTTTTAAAGCATTTAAATAATTTTTCCCTATAAAGTCCATTTCTGGCCTTAAAAAAGCCTTGAAATAAAATCGGAAAATAATCTTTAAAAATAATATTTGATGGTTTTGGGAAGTCTTATATATAGTAGGTTCCAAATAAAGCATTTGGGGAAAAAGGATCCACCCAATTTGGGGACTTGTAGTGCAAATCTCAAATCAAGGTGTTTTGAAAACCTAATTTGAATAAATGCTTTGTTAGCCAAAATAATATTTTGTAAAAATATACTTAAGCCCTATTCACATGGCATGATCATTGGAGAAGAGTGGGGATCAAGGAAAAGAGTTTTGAGAGTAGGAGGGATTTTATGAATATAGAGAATAGGAAAGCAAACAAGCAATCAACAATCAAGTCAAGCATCACAAGCATGGAAAAAAAATTAATTGGCCCTGATTTTTGAGTCATGATAACTTAGTGATGAGGCAAATCATAGGGTGTGACAGACCTATCCCCCTTACAAGAATCTCATCCCCGAGATTCCTAGGCTAGGCGTAGAAGAGATGCAGAAATTCAGAGGCGAGGTAGTCTTCACGTACCATGTTGTTTCCGCTCCAGCATGGTTGTCCTTCTAGATCTTGAAGTGCTTGGTGATATGTCTTCAAGTGCACCGTTGACTCAGTCTAAGGGTAAATGGGATTCTCATAGAATGCTAGGCTCGCCTAATGGTCAAGGGTTTGGTGGACGAGGTTCTCGCTGTGCCTGGCTTGCGTGTGTATCCCAAAGTTGGAATACATGGCCAAGTGGTGTGTCTGTGTGCTGGTCGTAGGACTGCTCATGTTGATTAGTGACATCTATATGTCTCGCATTAGAATAAAAGGGTTGAGTCTTTGTGTAGCTTCTCGTTGACGGGGAAGTCCTGATCTTCCTTAAAGCAGGGGTCTTCAGCCGTAGGTGGTCTCCATCCTTGAGAGTGCTGAGGTGTGTCGTTGTGGGCTTCTCGTCGAGATCTTCTGCTTGAGTAAGCTTCCCAGGTAGGTTCTTCATTCTTCTTTGGTCATTTTTCTTCATCGTCATGGACGCATGTTCCTAGAGGGTCTTTGAGTGTTTGGTCTACTCGTCTCTCCGTGGCAAGGTCTGCGCTGAGTCTAGTCCCTAAGACTGAGATTAGAGACTTGGTGCCAAAATGGGTTCTACCATGTGGGAAGGTTCTGAGGAGGGTCCTAGATGAGCTGGCTACCCAAAAGTATAGACCAACCATCCAATCCCCAAGGTCTGAGGCTTGGCAAGTGGGGTCAACTATCTTTGACAGGTGGCTTACCATGATCAAGTTAGGGTGTACACCCTAGATTGGACCAATAAGGGGCTAGCAATGAGGTCATGATAGTCGTTCTACTCCGTTCCAGGCAACTGAAGGGAGCAGGGGCATCCTGCTCAACGCACACCATCCAGGTGGTGGAGTAAGGGGTGGCTCAACTTCTCAGTTCCATCCTAGTCAGGAACTGACAGGTGACTACTTAAAGCAAGGGGCTCCTTAACCCTCTTGATGTCCAAGGGCTTCATCGGGCTTGATCGTCGGTACTTCTGGATATAGTCTTGATGATGTAGCCGACAGAGGAGTGGTGTTTGACTTCTTCATCGTTGTCACGGCTCCGCAATCGTAGTGGTTCTTCATCTTGCTTCGGCAAGAAAGTCTTCCCCTGTTGGGAGGGTGCTTCGCGAAGTCCAACTCCTTCAAGGTTGAACCTTTTATGCTCGAGAGACATGGCAATTGGTGTTCCTGGGGCTGGTCCAAACAGGACTAAGGTGTTCCTCCTCTCATTGGGTAAATAAGTATGTCATCCCGAAGGACAACAATCTATTTCCCGAAGTACCACATAAACACCTGCTCATGGGGTATGTTAGAGGAGCGGGCACTCATCCCGGATGGTCACTAGTGTCTAGGGTTTGTGGTCCAATCCTAATAAAGGTCTTCATGGCAACCTTCCTTATGGAAAGGGTGGGTGGTTGTCACGGTGGCATATCGACCATGGTCTTTTGACTTAGAGCTAGAGCCTATGGTCTTATCTGACCATGGCATGCTTTGGTAAGGTTTTGGGGTTTCAAAGTGCTTAGGATGCGAGTGAACGTCTACCATCTTATCCTCAAGCACAGTTCTTACATGCCAATAGTTCAGCCAATTAATCCAAGCGAAATTACTCTATATCCTCGAAGGTATCATCTCATATAAGTAAACTCTAATATTGTACACACTACTCATATCTCCAAGGCTTTGAGATAAGGACTATGCTGAAAATCGCATCTTCATACTATAGATAACTCATATATATCCCTATATAGAAATCCTTGGGATATTGCAAGCCGCTAAGCTTGATCATGACACTACAAATCCAAGTGTCCTTCTGACCTGTCCAAGGTCTAAGGTATTGCATTACTATGCTAAGGAAACATGTAATAAACCACTCCAAGATCTTGTTTCCTTCCTACGAATCCAATTTAATCATCCACGAAAATCATCCACTTTTACCTGATCCATTACTGCTACAACTCCAACATTGATGGTGTCCAACCTAATCTCCTCGAGTTCATATAATCCACATATCATTGCAAGAACTATTATCACAATATATCCATGAACTTCCAATCTCATGGCCAACTAAACTCCAAGGTCGAGCTTATATAGATCCCTAATTTATCCCTAACATCATCCGATTCCTTCTACTATTATCCACCGAGAAATATGGTATCATTATCAATATCATTGGACTAAATCCAATTTACTCCGAACCATGTGGTTTAATTGATCTTGAGCACCTAGTAGGATCACCTATTTAAATCCAAGGTTTACATCTAGTAGGAATTCCCTACTAGTTACTCTAGTCACTATCACTATCAATCCAATATTAACATTACTTGCCAAAGTCAAGTCATTAATCCACCAAGAATCTCAGCTCGGGAAGGGGTAGAAACAGGGGACGATGAGGGGGAGCTCGGGAGCGCCTCGGATGCCCTCGGGCACGGCGAGCACGTGTGCTAGAGCCTCCTTGGAGCTTTGCTAGCGACGGGGAGAGGCGTGGAAGGTTGAGGGGAGGTTATCGGCGCGTGGGGATGCCCTACTGAAGCTTGCTGCGAGCTACAGGACAAGATGTATGGCAGAGCGCCTAAACTTCATGTCGACAGCGTGGTCACCATGCCAACCCTTGTCCAGTGTAACCTTTCGTCGCCAAAAAGTTGTCTAGAGAGAGAGGCATGCATGCAGGAGAGCTATGGTGAAGTGGGAGGGTAAATGTCGTTGGGTAGATGGGGTTTTTACAGGGGGTATGTTTGCAACAGCAAACTGGAGGCTCATCTAAAGGGTTTCTACTGGAGGGTTCTATGGACAAAACCTTGTCCAATGGTCCTAGGAATGGAGGGAGTACATGCACACCAATTTTCAGCTTAGGGATATCAATGCACATGGTACTTGTAGTTCAAAGCCTCATTTGCTGACAAAATGAAGGTTTAGATGAACCGCTCATATTTTCCATATGAGCATGCCACCTTTGGGCTTTGATAGATGCATAGGTATGCAAGTGAGGTTGTGGAAAAGTTTGGGGTTATTAAAATGATCAGAGGGGAAGGAGAGTTGTTGTCATGGTAAAAAGAGAGGGAATAAGAGAGAGTTACCCCCCCCCCCAAATAATTGACCAGAGGCCAAGGCAAAGTTACAAGAGGGAAAATGAGGTTAGAATATGTTGTGGTAAATAGTTGGAGGCAAGAGGAATCTTTTTGGGCCCACTTATCTTGTCCACAAGTTTATGGATGAAGGTGTTTGTGCTGTGATTGGGCTAGGCAGGGGAATCCTATGACCTTGAGATTTACGAGGGGTAAATGGTCACTCCATTTGGTCCTGATCACAAGTTTTCAGCTCAAATGAAGAAAGTTGATAATGTAAACTTTGTAATCCCTAGAAATAAACAGAATCGGGTTTCTGTAGATCTAGGTCTACAAATCTATTCTCCTTGATGCACCACTTAGTGTAGCATCATCATTTGGTTAATAGAGCATGCCCACAAGATTTGGAATGAATAAGAGAGATACTTGACAATGTAAATTTCATTAAATTTGGCTCTGGACAGGAATGGTTTTAGGATATTTTGGTGAACCAAAACAATTGGGATTAGGATGATACTTCTCAAGATGACCACATATATCATATGTGACATGCTAGAATATTCTTGGATTTATTTGAGAATATTTCTTATAGAAATATTTTAAATGCTTGAAATAGGCAGAAATAGTTTTGAAGGGTTTTGTCCAATACTTTGAACATGATCATGTGTTGAGACTCTTATATATGGACAATATATGTCCATTGAGTCTTCCTAAATTTTCTCAAATATTTTTAAAGGATTTAAATAATTTTTCCCTATAAAAGTCCATTTCTGGCCTTAAGAAAAAGCCTTTAAATAAATAGGAAAATAATATTTAAAAATAATATTTGATGGTTTTGGGAAGTCTTATATATAGTAGGTTCCTAATAAAGCATTTGGAGAAAAAGGATCGATCCAATTTGGGGACTTGTAGTGCAAATCTCAAATCAAAGGGTTTTGAAAACCTAATTTGAATAAATGCTTTTTTAGCCAAAAAAATATTTTGTAAAAATATACTTACGCCCTATTCACATGGCATGATCATTGGACAAGAGTGGGGATCAAGGAAAAGAGTTTTGATAGTAGGAAGGATTTTATGAATATAGAGCACAAGAAAGCAAACAAGCAATCAACAGTCAAGTCAAGCATCACAAGCACAGAAAAAGTTTTAATTGGCCCTGATTTTTGAGTCATGATAACCAAGTCATGAGGCAAATCACAGGGTGTGACACGCCCAGAAGCTGCAGAAGTGCAAGAGAGACGCCTCCGGCAAGGAGACCGAGCGCCCGTGGAATGCGGCGCTCCTCCGTCCGTTTTACTGCTGAAAAGACCAGTGTATGTATGTATCCCTCCCATTTTGGGCCTATGAATGCAATGGGTGCCCCAAGATGGCTCTTGGGGCACGCCCTTTCGGTTTCCCTCCAAGGACACCTTACTCATCGGCCCTCCGACCTGGCTCCCGGGCCCGGGGGGCTCTCCGGCTGGTCCTAGGTCGCCTCTCCTGAAATCGACCAAGTAGTCTGAGCTAAGCAAGCCCTCCCACCCCTCCCAGCTACAGACCGGCTCCCGGCTGTCCGGCTGACGGGACCTCGGGGCGGCAAAACTTAGCACACACAAAAAATCAACCGCAAGGGGGTTGTCGGCTAGGTCTATCCGGACCACCGCCTCGCCTCTACCACTCAAACTTACCCAAAAAACTCTCGCAGTTCCTAAGTTCGGAACCGGCTCCCTCGAGGTGAACGTCCCGGCCCAACTACAGACGAGCTCCCGGCTGTCGGGGTGGCGGGGCCGAAACAAAAGGGGAAAAGGGGCCGAGCAGACGGAACCAAAGGAGCAAAAAAAGGAGTAAGGATGAGCAGGCACGCATAATAGGCAAACACATTAAGCATTCAACACACAATTTTAATATAAGAAAGGTCCGCGACCATTACGATTCATTACATTACACCCCTAGTGGGTGGACTTGAGTCTAATGTGTAGAGAAATAACAAAATATAAGATAAGACACCCGAGGGCTCAGGCCACTGGTGCGTCGCCAGCCGGCGCGTCTCCAGCCGGTGCATCGCCACGCGGCTCGACTCTCAGCCCGGAGGTAGTCGCAGCCTTCAAGTCAGCTTCCTTGGCCTTCGAGGAAACCTCCGAGGTCCCAGCCGTCTCGGTGCTGGAGTCAGTGCTCTCATCGATGACCTCCTCATCCTCCGGACGTTGTGGTTGCCGAAGGAGTCCCACCCACCGGCTCGCCGTCCTCGCCAAGGGCCGGCAAGAGCTCGTCCGGGTCAACGTACGACGCGAGCTCGTTGGCCCAACGAACGAGGACCGGCTCTCGGGCCGCCCGCTCCTTAGCCGACTCGTCCCGCATGGTGGCCAGCCGGCCCAAGTCAACACTTCGATACCACGACATCTGCGTGCTGGCTCAAGATGCCGACGCCGTCCAGACCTCAAGCGAAGCCACGACATGCTCTAGCCACAAGGCCATGCAGTTCTCTAGAGCCCCTCCGCATCCCGGCCACAAGGCGGCGTTGACCTCCTTGCCGGCCGTCTTCAGCCGCTCCACGCCCCAGTCCAGGTGGATCAGCCAGTTCTCTATGGCAAGCCCAAGCTCCGCCGTGTCCCAAGCGAAGTCCTCCTCGATGGAGTGCCCACGTGCCCGGAGACACTCCTGGTGCTCCTCAACAGCATGCTTGGCGCGGTGCTGGGTTTCTGGGAAGCACCCTGAGGAGGAAAGGGAAGAAGGAGAGGAAGGCAAATCAAAAACAAGAACTGGCAAGAAGAACGCAGCATGCCGATAAAAGAAAAACAGGTACTTACACTCGAGGGAGTCGTCCATCTTGATGACAAAGTGGAGCGACGAGTCCCACTCCAACACTAGCGCCACCTCCGCCTCGGCAAGAGCCTCCATGCGCTCCTCGAGCGTCCTCTCGAGGTGGGTCACCTCGTTTTGGAGGGCGGCGGTGCGTTGGGCGGCTTCGTCCGCTTCCTTGATGGCCTTCTCCTTGACCGTCACCTCCCACACCACATCGGCCTTTAGGCGGTCTTGGGCCGCCTTCCCATCCGCCAGCTGGGCGCTGAGCCGGTCCCTCTCCTGAGTGACCGCATGGACGCTCTGCGCCAGCCGGTCCCGCTCAGAGACAACCTCGGTCTTCTCCGCCCAGTGGGCGGTCAGCTCCTCTACAAAGCAAAATGGGCATCAACCGAACATTCCACGCCCGCTCCGTCTACCAGGTAGTCGGCCCACCTCTCGGGGGCTACACGCCCCCCCATAAGACTTGACATACGTCGCACCCGTGCCAACTCCTCCTCTAGCCAGTAGAAGTCGTGCTTACCGCGGTCGTGGATGGAAACTGCCTCCTCAAACAGCTTCTGTCGGTGGAAGTTCCCCTCCAGCCACATGAAGCCAAAATCAAAAGACGCACAAGGACATCCGGCCCGGCTACCCATCAGCCGGTCAGCCGGCCCGCATATCGGGGACTACACCTAGTGCGTGCGCTTGCGTGCCCCCACTGAAAATTTCAACAAGGACAACAACACTTACCTCCGCGTGCCGTAGGGTGGTGTCGGCCGCTTCGCGAACCAGGCCAGCTCCTGGCGGCACCGATCCAGGACACTCCTCAACTCCCCGAACGTCGGGACCAGGCCACTTGTCGGGGGAGCCAGAAGGGTTGGGACACGCGCCAACGCGTCCCAGTCTTGGATCATGTCCTGCATGGAACTTCGGGCCCAACTGCCGTCGCCACCCGTCCCGGCACTCTCCATGGTGCCGGCCAGTAGGGGAGGGTTGATGACGGCGAGGGAATGGGAATCGGCCCCCAGTGGCCCCTCTCTCACCGCTCATGCTGCCTCGTATTCCTGCCGGCCCGATGCGGCAACCGCAACGAACGGCGTCTCCGTCTCCCTGGCCGCCGGCGTCGGCACCACCTCCGGAGCCGCCGGAACCTCTAGCGCGTCGTCCAAGGCCAGCTTGGCCGCGGGTGGCGTCATGTCCAGCACCATCAGCCAGGTCGCCTCGAGGACTGGCTCCATAGCCGCCGCCCCCGATCGGGCCATCTCCTCTGTAGCGGGGACGCAGCTGGCTCCGTAGCCGCCCCTCGCGGCTCGCTCGACGGGGGTCTCGATAGACGGGTCGATTCCGCCACCGAGTCGGACGCCCACGCAGGGTCCACGGACCTCCTCCGCCTCCCGCCGCTCGAAGTCCCGGAATGCGAGGCCCTACCTCGTGATCCAGACTTCGAGGCTCGCAGATCCATGGGCCTCCTCTTCTACTACCGCTGCATGGCCGCGTGCTCGTAGGCTAGCCGGCTGGCGGCGTCCGTTGGGTCAACCGCCTACTCCACTTCATAGAGCTCGATGGAGTCCCTGTGTCGCATAAGGGTCAAACATCCACCAACCCACAACTCGGAAGGAAACACACGCAAAAAAGGAAAAACACGTACCCGGTAACGATAGGCAGAACCCGCCATCGGGCCCTGAGCCGGCCGCTCCTTGCTTCGACCACGCCGGCCCTACTGAACTAAGGTGGGAGGCACGTTCAGGATCATCACATCATCATTGTCATTGTCATTGGTCCAGTCCCTGATCATGGGACCGGTAGGGTACTCACCAGCTCCGCTGGGCTCTCCGGCTGTGCCGGACACTTCGGCTCTGCTGGGCCCGCTGGCTCCTAGGTCGGCCGGCTCCTCGATCCCTCCCGAGGTGTCAACCCGCTCTTCAGGCGGGCCTCCCTGCTCGTAGTCTTCGGAGCCGGAGTTGTAAAGCTCTGCTTCGAAGATTTGGGGGTGTGGGCCATCCGTCGTGTTTTGTCACACGAACAACTACAATCAACATGGAGAAGTAAGGTCGGATGTCGGCTGCCTCGACAAAAGGTGCCACGGGAACATTCAAACGAAAAGGGCCGCCTCGACAAAACGTGCCAAGGGAGGTTGGTTGAGGCAGTTGTACAGCTCCTTGCTGATGGTCCATGACGTTGGTGCCTCCTTGAACGTCATGATGGCATTCACCCGCTTCGCCACCTGACCCGGAGTCAGATCAACGGTCGTCAGCCGGCAGGGGTCCCGGCGGACCGACATGTCGCAGATCCAATGTGGCCTCATCTTAAGAGGAAGCACCCGGCGCGAGATGAATGCCGCCACCAGATCGGAGGCGACCAGCCCCTCCCCGGTCCTCAGCTGTACGAGCCAGCCGAGCTCCCCAAGAGCCACTCCATGCCCGGCGGCTCCCGACCAGTTGACCCTGGAGGAGTGCGCGTTGACGAAGGCCAGCAGCCGGATGTAGTCCCACTACGGTTTGGCGTTCTTCACATGGAGGAAAGTCCGATGCCAGCCCTTGATGGAGTCAATGAGGCTGAAGTGCGGGAAGCGCGTGCCGCAGCATCACACCGCGGCGCCCCCGTAGGTGTTCCTCTTTAGTGCTTTGAGGTAGAAGAGCGCGTTGAAGAAGTCGATGAAGGGGAGAATCCCTAGGTACCCCTCACACAGCGTCACGAAGCCGGTGATGTAGAGGATGGCTTTGGAGCCGAGGTGGTGCAGTTGAAGGTCGAATGTATCCATTGTTAGGCGGAAGAAGTGGCTCATCGGGAGCCCAAAGCCGCGAGAGAAGTGCAGGCAAAGCCGACGAACTCTCGGGGCTGCGGCGCGGGCACCACCTAGTCGCCCAGTGCGCAGGAAATCGTGCGCTCCGCCGGCGGCAGCATGCGCACAAGGCGAAGATCCGCGATGGCGTCCTCCGTGACCATGGACCCGACCCAGCTTCCTGCGTGCCCTTCGGCCATTGCAATGGCGGGACGGCGTGCAAGCGCGATCACGTGCGAGAGGAGTAGCAGCGCGCGAGGGAGCAGAGAAGACAAAGAGAGGAGAAAACGAGGGGGCAAATGGGGTGCGATTGCCTCCACCCTCTTCCCTCCCTCCCCTTTTAAATGGGGAGGCCACGACCGAGGGACGTGGGGACAAACTGCGCCCACTCCCCCCAGAATCTTCGCGCACGCGCGGCCGTCTCAGGCCGCAACCGCAGCTTTGGGGCACAAAGGATCCCTACCTCCGCCCCAACGCCTACTGGGCTGCATACGAAGCCTAGCAAGCTAGGCCCAGGGCGACGCCCCGTCTACCCGCATGCGCGGGACCCACACTATCATTACTCGCCGCGTGGCGTGCGGCGGGCAGGCCAAGGTCCCGGGGTGTTGCAATGGGACCCGCGGCATCGAGTTCGACCACCGACCCGGCTGGCTCTCAGGCTTCACGCCGGAGGGAGGTACCGCTCGAGGAAGCCGCCGTCTCCCCTCCGTCTGTCGGACGTGGACGCTCCTCGGCTCCCGTCCGTCTGCCGGACCTGGACCCTCGCCGGCTTCGGGGACTACTGACAGGGTTCTTACCCCTGGGTAAGCCAAAGCACTGGGGTTCTCTCCCCCGCTTCAATAAATAAACGTGTGGCCGGTTGCATATGACCGAGCGGGGCATAGCTGGAAGATGCGTTGCCGGTTAGGACGGGACCGGCTTGTGAAAGAGCCGGCCTGGCTTGTCGAAGAGCCAGCCTGGCCCCCCGCCAGCTGAGCAAGACCGACTGCGTTCGAGCCGGTTCCCCCGTTGACCTCTGGGCGGACAGGCACCCGTCCCATCCCTCTGCACGCGGGTACGATGACACGACACGATAGCCACGACAGACACTAA
Source organism: Hordeum marinum (assembly GCA_022496015.1). Taxonomy (NCBI): domain Eukaryota; kingdom Viridiplantae; phylum Streptophyta; class Magnoliopsida; order Poales; family Poaceae; genus Hordeum; species Hordeum marinum. The sequence goes on from JAAAWK010000897.1 coordinate 69,649, forward strand.
TGTAGCCACAGTGGCCGCTCACACATGGGCGCACGTGGCTACAGTTCCGCCGTCCGGGCTGCCAACCTTGGCAACCGCGACCGTGCAGGGGAATAGTGCCGACATGACCCCGCCCACTCGATTACCTGCTCCGGCATGGCTACAGTGCAACCGGCCAAACCCGAGACTTCAGCCGGCTGTCACTAGACGACGCCACCCGGGCAACCCGTGCCGTAGCAGGTGGGCAATCGCGGAGCTGGCTAGCGGGGCCCAGTAGGCGATTTGATCGCTCAGCCGGTGGACCCTATAGGCAACATGAGGGCTCGAGGGGTGGGACCCCTGGTCAGCCAGAGAGGCTGCCAGCCGAGTCCCTCACTTATGTACCTTAGGAATATTGTAAGCCGGGGGGTTGGCCTATAAAACCCCCCGAGCACCCCATGAAACGGGGACGAGGACAACGAGTGTCACGCGCACATCTATGGGATACTTCCCTCACACTATCACACTTCACAGAAGAGGAAGGCGAGCCGGCTGCTCCCTCTTCCTCCTCTAGACACAACTCGAGGAGCAACCTTGTAAACATACCCATCCATCAAACTAGACCAAACAGGACTAGGGGTGTTACCTCCCACGGAGGGCCTTGAACCTGGATACATCATCTGGCACACCACGTCTACCTAATCCCGCTCCCGAAGCCCGCCGGCGTCCTCCGGCCCCAACCACCTACGATAAGCCTACCCATGGCATCTGTCGTGAGAAAACGACAACAATTCTCCCCCTTTGGCATGAATTACCAAAAAGGTCAAAGTTAGGAGTAGTTATAGGGATTATTGATAGTAAAGGGATCCTTGAGAACAAGGATCATTGAAAGTAGGGTTCATACAAAAGAACTAAGGGAATCATTGAATGTAACTTCTCGCCCTTTGGCAAATTTTAGTCTTCTTCTCCTTGGAGCTAGGGATCCTTGAATAAAGATTTTCTCCCCCTAAGTGTTGGTTGTTATTCGCCCCCTTAAATTTTTTTAAATAATGGGATCATCGAAGAAACATATGAAAGACAGAAAGAAAGGAAAAAAACGGTGACTCCGAGACAGATAGATCAGTGGTACTGAGATTTGGTAGTGTAGCTCGTCGGCAATTTCGGTAGCACCGAGATATCCGATTCGGCGACTCTGAGACCAAATCAGAATGAAAGAAACAAGGAACAAAGTTTCTGTTTTCAAAGAGTCAAAAGAAAATATTTTCAAAGGAAAGAGAAAATGGCATCATCTAGAGAAGATTTGACTAGTCACGTGAGACTATGCAAATTGAGAACAAACGACACAAGATTCTTAACTAGGTGATGGGCCATGACTCGGTCACCTATATTATTGTAGGGTCGATGTAGCTTTTCTGGCTCCTTTAGCCACCTTTGTAGATGTCTGTACCCAGACATGTTTAACTTCCGCTTGTTTGTTAGAATGCTTTGAATGATGGGTCTTGTGACAACTGTTGTAACATCTTGTTGTATTGGCTCTTCCGAGCCTTCTAAATAAATGTTATAATGTTGTATGGTTATGTTGTGATGCCCTAGTTGTATCTATGCATATCGGGCATGTCGTGCGTACGTGTGACGTGCAACGGTATGTATGGGATTCGACACCTAGTTGTGTACCTTTAGTAGTAGTCTTTACGGGGAACTGCCTCTTTGTGTTTCCATCGAGCCTTGATAGCTTGCTACTGCTCTAGACACATTGATTGACCGGCATGAATCCTTCTTTGTTGTTGTGTCTGTCCCTTCGGGGAAATGTCTCGCAGTGTAATTTAGTCCCTGTAGCCTTCTACGACTCGTCTACACACACTAGAGATCGACACCTGCTTTGCTGGGTTACGTATGCCTGTCCCTATACGGATGTGCCACTTGGGTTCTACGACTATTCATGTCGGCCCGAGTTCTTTGACATTTAAATGATAGCGACACATTCACATACGTGAGTCAAAAGACGCAAACGGTCCCGGCCCAGATAGGGTGGCAGCTGTGGAGATAACTATGCATGAGACCACAAAGTGATGTGATGTGTTACAAGCTAGATTCTTATGGCTTAGGATGGGGGTCCCGACACATGCGTAGCGCTGACCCTAGGGGTGGGTTACGACGCGGTAGGTAGTGGCACGGTGTACCAAGGGTCACCCGAATGGTGGGCTTGGGGTCGTAGCAGAAACTTCGGCCAGACTTCCGTGCACATTCAGTCTCAAATAGGCGATAGCCTGGACTAGCAGTCTTGTGTGATTGACGGTCGTGGCCGACTCCCTCGCTGGGCTTCCGCTTGAAGGTTGCCGAGGTGCATGGTTTTATGAGCACACAATGATAAGTGGCGGGAGCGTGTATGAAGAAGTACACCCCTGCAGGGTATGAATCTATTCGAATAGCCGCGTCCTTAGATATGGACTACTTGGAGAGCTTATGCTATTCATAGATAATTTAATGGATATTCATAAAAATATCAAAACAAGTGTGTGTACCATGGATGGCACTCTCGTAGGAGAGGGAACTGAATCCATGGTGGTGTATTGATGTGGATTTAGTGGACTCGTGTGCGATGTCTAAAATTTGAACAAAGAGTTAAAATTGTGTAGTATAGGTTAGCCATGAGTCAAAGATGGCATTGCTGCATAAACTTCACCACTCCCCTTATTGATACATGAGCATGAATAGTCTAGGTCTGCTTTAAAGACTTGCTGAGTACGTTTTTACTCATGTTTGCTTAATAAATGTTGCAAATGAGACTCAGGACCCATCAGGTGGGTTTTATATAGATGTCAACGATGCTGAATAGCTGGTGTCCCAGCTACGACCTTATGCCCTATGGCGGGCTATGTATAGTCAGGCCATGTGCCCTTTTCCCCTTTCAACTGTCTCTACTCAGACAGCTTTATGCTTTCGCTTGGTTTGTATGAACTTGCTTGTATGACTTGAGTGTCGGGTCATGTGACCCCTACCTGTAAGAACATATTATGCAAGGCTCTTCTGAGCCTCCTAAATAAAAGTTGTGTTGTTGTATGGTTATGTTGTGATGCCATAGTTGTATCTATGCATATCGGGCACGTCGTGCCTACGTGTGACATGCAACGCTATGTATGGGATACGACACCTAGTCATGTGCCTTTAGTAGTACTCTTTACGGGAAACTGCCTCTTTGTGCTTCCACCGAGCCTTGGTAGCTTGCTACTGCTCTGTACACATTGATTGACCAGCATGCATCCTTCTTTGCTGCCGTGAATGTCCCTTCGGGGAATTGTCTTGCAGTGTAATGGAGTCCATGTAGCCTGCTACGACTCGTCTACATGCAGTGATGACATTTATGTCCCATGGCATAATGGAGTCCTTGTAGCTTGCTATGACTCAGCTACACACGCTTGAGGCTGACACCTGCATTGATGGGTTACATATGCCTGTTTCCGTATGGATGTGCACTTGGGTTCTATGACTAGTTATGTCAGCCCGGGTTCTCTGTCGTTTGATTGCCAGCGACATATTCACATATGTGAGCCAAAAGATGCAAACGGTCCCGGCTATGGTAAAGTTGTAGCAGTGGAGTTTACCATGCGTGAGGCCATAAAGTGATGTGATGTGTTATAGTCTGGATTCATATGACTTAGGATCGGGGTCTCGACAAATATATACAGCTTCGGCAGTTGATAGATATACTGAGTTTTGTTTCTTGGAGGACCAAGACACAAGAAATCTACCCAAAAATTGACAACTACCCGAGGTGGATTTTCTATCAACCTTGTCACCGGCATAGCCCGAATCGGAATATCCAACAAGGTTAAAAGAAGATCCCTTGGGATACCAAATGCCAAAGTTTGGTGTTTGTATCAAGTATCTCACAATATGTTTCACGGCCAAAAGATGACAATCCTTAGGTGTAGCTTGATATCTAGCACACATGGAAACACTAAGCATAATATCAGGACGAGATGCACATAGATATAGAAATGAAGCAATCATAGATTGATAAACCTTTTCATCAATCGGTTCATCTTCCTTGGTTAGATCAACATGACCACTAGTTGGCATGGGAGTTTTCATACCTTTGCAGTCTTGCATGTTGAAATTCTTGATCAAGTCCTTAGTTTGAGAGATGAAAGTTCCTTCTCTTGATTGCTTGATTTGCAATCCAAGAAAGAATTTCAGCTCACACATCATGGACATCTCATACTTCTCAAACATCAACCTTCCAAATATTTCACTAAATTGAGGGTTAGTGGAGCCAAAGATAATATCATCAACATAGATTTGGCACACAAATAATTCTCCATTAACTCTCTTAGTGAACAAGGTTGCATCAATTTTGCCAATTTCAAATCCTTTTTCAATGAGAAACTTTGTTAAGCATTTGTATCAAGTACGAGGGGCTTGCTTAAGACCATAAAGAGATTTGCAAAGCTTGTAAACATGATTCAGTTTCTTAGGATTCACAAAACTAGGTGGTTGCTTAACATAAACCTCTTCTTCAATTTCACCATTTAAAAATGCACCTTTAATGTCCATTTGATAAAGTGTGATATCATGGTGATTAGTAGAGGCAAGAAGAATTTTAATAGCTTCTAGTCTAGAAACAGGGGCATAAGTCTCACCGTAGTCCATACCTTCGACTTGAGTATATCCTTGGGCCACGAGACGTGCCTTGTTGCGTATGACTTGACCGTCTTCGTATTGCTTGTTCCAAAATACCCATTTGGTTCCCGATGATGTTGTGCTCATCTTCGGGCTTCTCCACGAGTGTCCACACTTTGTTTCTTTCGAAGTTGTAAAGCTCTTCATGCATAGCGTTCACCCAATCCGCGTCTTCAAGAGCTTGTTCTACCTTCAAAGGCTCAATGCTAGATATGAATGAATAATGCTCACAAAAGTTAGCTAGATGAGTTTTAGAGCGAGTGATTCTCCCGGTTTGGATATCCCCAAAGATTTGGTTTAGGGGGTGGCTCTTGGTCTCTTGTGCTTGAACTTGGGTCAGCTTCTGATTGTTGGATGGTGGAGCTTCTTCTTCATCATAATTTGCTTCGTCTTCATTTTTTTCAACGTGCTCATCTCCTTGAGGTGGTGGTGAAGGAGGTTGTGGTGGATCTTCGTGACGCACTTCCTCCTGCTCTTCATCTTGTCATGTACCGCTTGTTGATGCCTCCATGTCATGTTGTGGTTCACCTAGTCGTGAAGTTGGGTCTTCCACTTGAGTTGATGAAGTACTTTCCTTCACCTCCATGGGAAGAATCTTGCGGATGGGTAAATCTAGGATAGCTTCCGAAGGGTCCTTACCACCTACATCATTTGGCAATTGTTCGCCTTGCAAACCATTAGATTCATCAAACTTCACATATACCGTATCGTCAACTTTTCAAGTGAAGTTGTTGTAGACATGGTAAGTGTGAGAGTTTGATACATAACCAAGTAGGAATCCTTCATGATATTTAGGAGAAAATTTAGTACGACGATGCTTGTCAAGAATATAACACTTAGAGCTGAATACCCTAAAGTGTCCAATTTGGGGTTTGTTAACGGTGAGCAGCTCGTATGCCGTTTTACCGAGAACCTTGTGCAAGAAAAGTTGGTTTGTGGCATGACATGTTGTTTCCATGGCTTCTACCCAAAAGTGTCTTGGCGTCTTGTATTCGTCAAGCATCGTTCTTGCCATCTCAATAAGTGCCTGGTTCTTCCTCTCAACAACTCCATTTTGTTGAGGCGTGTACGTAGACGAGAACTCATGTGAGACACCTTCTTCATCAAGAAAAGTATCCACATGGGTGTTCTTGAACTCTGATCCGTTATCGCTTCGAACCTTCTTGATCTTCGCTTCGAATAGATTTTGTGCTTTGCAAGCAAAGTTCTTGAAGATCTTATGAACCTGCGACCTATCATAAAGGAAAAATACCCACGTAAATCTGGAAAAATCATCAAATATAATTAGACCATAGGAATTTCCACCGAGACTCTTGTAAGCATTGGGACCGAAAAGATCCATGTGAAGTAACTCGAGTGGTCTCCTACTAGTCATGATGTTCTTAACGGGATGACTTCCACCTACTTGTTTTCCTGCTTGACAAGCACTACAAAGTCTATCTTTGTCAAATATAAAATCTTTAACACCTAGAATGTTACCACCCTTGATTAGCTTATCTAAATTGCGCGTGCCTACATGTCCTAATCTTCTATTCCAAAGCCAACCTTTAGAAGATTTAGCAATTAAACAAGTACGAGGCTTGGATATCTTTGTGAAATCAACAATGTAAAGATCACCTCTACGGATCTTGACAAAACACTTGGCAATCTACTTTTCTGAATAACACATTGAAACCGAAATCGGCAAGTCTAGATTGGGCTATCATACGTAAAGAAGATTGTAGCAAAGGGATTCAACAAGCATAACATTTTGAATTGGGCTATCATTGGATATTGCCACCTTACAAGGCCAAGTACCTTAACCTTAGAGTTGTCTCCAAAGGTCATGTACCTTCGAGGACCTGGATTAGGTGTGATCTCCCTGAACATGTCTTTATCGCCAGTCATATGATCCGTACAACCACTGTCGAGAATCCACTCTTTTCCTTCGGACATACAATCCTTGAAGTTTACCATTAGACATAAATTCTTCATGATCTTCTCATACTTGATGTCGAACAACTCATCTTCACCAAGATAGTTATGTTCCACATTGTCATCATCAAGTGGGAAATCCTCGTCATCAAGAACAAGAGAGTCGTTAGAAGTGTGATCATGACAATGTTCAAGTTTATGAATGTGAATGGCTTCAAAGATAATGTTGTTGATAGTGGTGACATCTCCTTTAGCACGCATAAGATCACAGAGCTCAAATAGGCATTTATCAAAGTTTGGTTCATTAGGCTTCATTTTGTGAAAGGCAATTGTTTTATGAAGAATTTCATCAAGATTTCCTAAGGAAAGATTTGGATGTCGTTTCTCCAAATCATTCCACAAGGTATAAGCACATGCAAAGTTCTTCAATTGAGAAAGCACAAATCTTGGTATACCTCTAAAAATAATATTGATAGCTCTTAGAATACCAAGAATGTTAATTTCCTCTTCATGTGGGGGATGCAATTCATCAATAGGAGGCTCATAGGGGCGCATAACATATTTGCTCAACTGAAATTCATTAAACAGCTCAAGCATAAAAGATTTCCATTGACCATAATATTCTGTGTCAAGAATAGGCACTCTACAACTCAAACTCCCTATACTAGACACATCCATCTTCCTCCTCGGTGATTAAACCGAAGCAATGCAGACCAAAGCTCTGATACCAATTGAGGGATCACTAGAAGAGTGTCTAGGGGGGTGAATAGACTACTAGCTGAAAATTAATACCTAACCTTTTCCCAAGTTAATTGGTTGTCAGATTTTAAGACTTTTAGCACGGCTAGGAAGTCTATATACCCTACACATGCATGTCAACAGATATGGAAGTAGAAAGTAATGACATTGCACATGAAGTAAAGAGATAAGGTGAGAAGATCAAACGCAATTGGAGACGCAAGGATTTTTCCTGTGGTTCCGATAGGTGGTGCTATCGTACGTGCATGTTTATGGAGTCTTCAACCCATGGACGGTAATGGTCGTGAGAGTCCACGGAGGGCTCTACCCACGGAGGGGTCCACGAAGAAGCAACCTTGACTATACCATGATGGCTTCCGCCCACGAAGGACTAGCCTCACTATGGGTATATCTTCATGAAGTAGGCGATCTCCTTGCCCTTACAAACTTCTTGGTTCACTCCACAACACGAAGTAGGAGGCTCCCAAGCGACACCTAACCAATCTAGGAGACACCACCCTCCAAAAGGTAATAGGCTCGGTAATGTCGATGGACTCCTTGCTCTTGTGCTTGAAGATGATAGACTCCTCAAGACACACTCTCTCACAGATATGGCTTGGTAGAAGATATGGGATTGGTGGAAAGCAACTTGGGGAGGCTAGAAACAAAGATCCATATGATTGGAGTGGGAGATCTTGACCTCAACACAAGGGTAGGTGGTTCTATTCTTAGAAAACTGATAGGATAGGAATGGAATGGTTCTGAGTGCTTCTCTCATCGAGTGGGTGGTGGTGAAGGGGTATATATAGGCATCCCCAAAAATCCAACCATTACACACAAAATGACTAAATCAGTGACACTGAAATGTTATTCTCGATGGTACCGAAGTGACCAAAAGGTGGAAACTTTTAAATCTCGGTGAGACCGATATAGGAATCTCGGCTGCACCGACAAGGTGACCAACGGTCAGAATTGCCAAACTCGGTGACGCTGATTCAACATTCTTAGACAGACCGAAAATGTGAACTTGCGTAACAGAAATTTGGTAGCCCAACTCAGTGGCATTGAAAGCACTGTCGGCTGCATCAAAGTGGCTAGGGTTCGGCTGGGTCTGTCTAGGGCTTGGAATCGGTGGCTCCATGTCGGGACCCCGATCCTAAGTCATATGAATCCAGACTATAATAGATCACATCACTTCGCGGCCTCACGCACGGTAAGCTCCACGGATGCAGCCTTACCTTAGCCGGGATCGTTTGCATCTTTTAGATCACGTATGTGAACATGTCGCTGGCAATTAAACGATAGAGAACCCGGGCCGACATGAATAGTCATAGAACCCAAGTGGCACATCCATATGGAAACAGGCATACGTAACCCAGCAATGCAGGTGTCGGCCTCAAGCGTGTGTAGACGAGTCATAGTAAGCTACAAGGACTCCATTACACGGTGGGACATAAATGTCATCACTTCACGTAGACAAGTCATTGCAGGCTACAGGGACTCCATTACACTATGAGACATTTCCTCGAAGGGACAGATACAGCAGCAAAGCAGGATACATGTCGGCAATCAATGTGTCTGGAGTAGTAGCAAGCTACCAAGGCTCGATGGAAGCACAAGGAGGCAGTTTCCCGTAAAGAGTACTACTAAAGGCCCATAACTAGGTGTCGGATCCCATACATACCGTTGCACGTCACACGTACGCACGACATGCCCGATATGCATAGATACAGCTATGGCATCACAACATAACGATATAACAACACAACTTTTATTTAAGAAGGCTCAGACGAGCCTTGCATAATATGTTCTTACAGGTGGGGGTCACATGACCCGACACTCAAGTCATACAAACAAGTTCATACAAACCAAGCGGAAGCATAAAGCTATCTGAGTATAGATAAATGAAAGGGCAAAAAGGCAGATGGCCTGACTATCTACAGCCTGCCATAGGGCATAAGGTCATAGCTCGGACACCAGCTATTCGGCATCGTCGACATCTAGAAAGAACCCACCTGATGGGTCCTGAGTCTCATCCACAACAGTTATTAAGCAAACGTGAGTACAGACATACTCAACCAGTCTTTAAAACAGACCAAGACTATTCATGCTCATGTATCAACAAGGGGAGTGGTGGAGTTTATGCAGCAATGCCAGCTTTGACTCATGGCTAACCTACACTATACAATTTTAACTCTTTGTTTAGATTTTAGATATCGGACACGAGTCCACTAACTCCATAACAATACACCACTATGGATTCAGTTCCCTCTCCTAGGAGAGTTCCATCCACGGTACTCACACTTGTCTTGATATTTTTCTGAGTATGCATTTAATTATGTATGAACAGTATAAGCTTTCCAAGTAGTCCCTATCCGAGGACATGGCTATTCGAATAGTTTCATACCCTGCAGGGGTGTACTTCTTCACACACGCTCTCGCCACTTATCGTTGTGTGCTCATAGAACCATACACCTCGGCAACCTTCAAGCGGAAGCCCAGCGAGGGAGTCGGCCACGACCGTCAATAACCTAAGACCTCTAGTCCAGGCTATCGCCTATTTGTGACTGAACCCGCACGGAAGTCCGGCCAAAGTTTCCGGTACGACCCCAAACGATGTGCGTAGGGTTTCCAAGCCCATCATTTGGGTGACCCTTGGTACACCGTGCCACTGCCTACCGCGTCGTAACCCACCCTAGGGTCAGCGCTACGCACGGCCTCCAGCATGCTATAAACACCAGAAACTAGTTGCAACTCCTGGACTAAGGACTAAGCGATTGATAAGTCGAGCGGGGTCATATTTCAGGGCCCAGCATGTGGTAGTATCTAGTCTTGGATTACAAACATGGAACTCAGTTCCTAAGAACGGTCCCAATGAGACAACCCGCTATGTACTCCCACATAGCCTCTCATCGCTACCTTTACCAAATTGCGTTCATCATAAGCTTATCTCATTAGAACAACATTGTTTCACTCCAGTCCATCACCCAGATGAATCAGACCTAACACAACTCTAAGCATAGCAAGCATAGCAGGCAAAGTAAGCAAAGCACATCATGGCACAAGCATCTACTAGGTATGCTAGGTTGCAAGGTTTAGCTATTTATTGTGACAATGACAGGTCATGCAAAAGAATAGGTTCATCTATCGTGTATGACAAACAAGTGGACGTTTGTCCTAATGCAATAAACAAGAGCAGGAGCGAGAGAATGGGATGTTATCGGAATTATCAAAGGATTTGCTTGCCTTGCTGGGTAGTGGAAAGGTTTTATCCTTGGTTGGAATACTCGGAGGTATCCTCAGAAGCAAGGCCTACCACAATGCAGATAAATAGCAATCAATACACGCAACTGCAACAGTATGATGCATGATCATTATATGGCAGCTTGTATGGATGAGCTAATGCAACTCTTTTCCAAGTTAATTGAAGTGGCTTTGAATATAGGTTCAAACTTATTCTCCATTTCACATTTCATAAGTTAGCCTATTAGTAAATGTCAATGTTCATCTACATAGGTTGCTCTAACATGCATCATAACAGCACCATTTGATTCATTGGATTTTTCTGATATATTTTCATATATAAATTATTTTCATCTGATTTATAGATTAATTTATATGAATTTTAGAAGTTTTAAACATTTTCTAGAATTTCAGATTTATTTTAATACTAACAATTCTATTAATGCGTTAGCCTGACGTCACCATGACATCTGCAGGTCAATAGACCCGGCTAGGTCAAACCTGATAGGGTGGGGTCCTCATGTCAGAGTCAGGGGCTAATTACCCACGCTGACAAGAGGTTTAACTCTCTGCGGGGCCCGCTGTTAGCGGCTAATGGCTTAATTAGCCGGGTTGATTAGCACTAATGGGCCGACCACGTCGGCGCCCACCGTAGCGGGGCAGGTGGCGACCAAACCCATGGCGGAGGGTCGCCGGAGTTGGCCTGAACCGCACTAGAGGGCCTGGATTCGCGTGCCAAAGGCGCTGGGAGGGTGTCCGTGCTCGACCGTGTCGAGTGGGGCTGGACAGGTGGCTCGGCGTCGCCGGAGGGCTCACCGGCAAGCTATTCCGCGACAGCGCCCATTCGGCGACGACGGGGAGGGACTCTATAGAGTGGGAAGAACCACAAGGGGAGGGGGAAAGGGCCGGCAAGTTCACAGGGGGCTGTAGGGGAGGCTCAGTGGGCTCGGGGACGTCCGGCAGCAAGCGAATCAACGACGGGGAGAGGAGGCTGGAGCCGGGGAAGACGGCGGCAGGATGGCTTCGAGGAACTCTCGGAGGCTTCTGGCTCCACCGAGAGGTCGAGGGGGTCACGTCGGAGCTCAGAGGCTACTCAGCGAGGCGAGGGAGCGGCTGGAGCGACGGCGCTACAGTGGCGATGGCTTCGGCCATGGCGAGCAGAGGAGAGAGAGAGGAATGGCAAGGAGGAGAGGTCCAGGCGGCAGCTGAGGTCCAGGCGGCTGCTTCTCCTCCTGGTAGGAGGAAGAAGACGCTGCTACCCCCCATGGGCTGGGCCTCTTCTTCGCAGGTAAGGCCCAGGTGGGTTTTCTCCCCCTTTTCCTTTATTTGTTTTCTTTTTTAATTTCTGACATTAGTTTTATTTTATTTTCAGGCACAATTGCTGAGTAATAATATCCCAAATATTTTATAGCATTAAGTTTGAATATTTCAAACTTCTGTAGAAAGTTTTAGGATATTTTGAGATCTAAAATAATGATAATGCTTTTTTTGGCATTTTCAGAGGCTGTATTATTTATTCTTAAATTGCTATAATGTTCAAATATTTAAGATGGCCCTTGATATATTCATGTCCATATTTATCAGACATAGGGGACATTTTAGATGGGCATTTTGAATTTTATTTTTTTTCACAAACTTTGAATTAGTTTGATTCAAATGAGAGTTTGGGGTTTCTTTTAATCCCCATTTCAAGTTGATGCAAAAATGAAATATGATGCACACACACGCTATGCTAAGACAACTAGGTAGGGATGTGACACTCCGGGATGGGAATGTTGGTTGCATCGATTTGAGTGTTTGTCTTAGGAAAAACTATGGTGGGAGATTTTGTGGATGTCTTAGCTGAGTATCACTTGTGCACGTATGAGATTTTTTTCACCAACAAAACCTTACCCCCTTTTCATAGTATTGGATTTCCTATCGACTCAAAGTAATTTCTCACAAATATAAATGTAGAGTCCTCTTGCTTGAAGCTTTCCCAATCAATATCCTTGCATCTTGGGGTAATCCACAATCTCTTTTGCCAACCCAACTCTCCGTGGGCTATTATCTGGAATGCACTAGATAGAAGTATTAGTCCAAGAGACAATGTATGTTGTCATGACTTAACAAAACCAGCAAGGGAGCATGTTGTGCTTTCACGGACTGCTAGGTCTGATCACACAGACAGCAGTGAGTGGAGGTGGCTATTCGCAACACATGCAAACCCTAATGACAACTCCGAAGCAATCAACCGGATGGGTGTGCCACACCTCCACTATATATAGGCATCCGGCGTGGGATCAACTCTTGGGCCCTGCACGGATTCTAGAGCCCACGTGTCCCTTCCCTTAAGCATGCGACCCTTTAGGTTCTCGTCCACTTGGTTGCGAGTCAGATCACATCCGACTCGACGAGTTGGTAGCGGCCTCTAGCAAGACGTGCCGACTCCAAGTGTCTGATGAAGCTGGTTAGGCAAACTTGTACTTCACATTTCTGTTCCCTTTGCCACACGATATATGTTGTTGTGCACAAGGAGACATGGTCATCCTTGTTCATGCTCGACCTCTTTCTCATTCTGGTGAATCTGACCAACACTTCAGATTATCTCATAATCCTCGTCGCATGGACATGCTTATCTAGGTCGGATCACTTGAGGGGCCCAAAGTATATCTCTCCTAGAAAGAGGAGCAAATCCCATCTTGCTCGACCATGTCTCGCAAGGTGGGTCTAGACAAGCCCGAAACCTACCTTTGTAACTACCCAGTCATGGAGTAGCATTTGGTCGGCCCAAAACAAGTATGTCACCATCCCGAGTACATGCTCCATCTCAGGTCTTAGGACATAGAACATATGTTTACTAGAGACTCACAGATGACCTATCGTTGCGTCTCGTAGTTGGGTCTCTCCAACTCAGACCTTATCTCGACTCGAATCAGATTAGTCAAATCAGACCAGACCTTTCTGAGTCCACATTATCCGGCTAGTATCCCGTGCTACATGGTCAGTGAGACCAAACCATCCATCGTGTCATATGCTAGTCTGGTTAGTTGTGTTTCCACACAACCCTTTTGACTAGGGACCATTTACGACAGTTATCATACAATGCGTAGTCTCACAAACAAATCACGTATTTGTTAATACTCATCACTAATAATGTCCAAGGCCTATCTTTATTCATAAACACATAGGAAATATCATCATACATGATTGCCTCTAGGACATATCTCCAACAGATGCTTTCTCGTGGATCAGAAGAACTCAGTTGTTCTTCGATGCTGTCGATAACTACGTCTTGCAAGTCAATCGAGATGATCAAAAAAGGTATAAATTAAGCATGGCAAATGCTTCACAATAATGCATGATAATGTCATGGCAATATGTTACTGGTTTGAGTTAATGCATCTATAAACATTTTGAAATGAGATGGTTTGAACCCAAGGTTCAAATTCAACTCCACGTGTGAGGTTACATAATGTGTTTTGAACAAAATGTCCAAGATCTCCTATTTCGGTTGCTCTAACATGCATGAAAATGCCACCACCAGATTCATTGGATTTTTCTGATAATTTTTCATATATAAATTATTGTAATCTGACTTACAGATTATTTTCTATGAATTTTGGAAGTTCATATCATTTTCTAGGATATTTTTATTATAGAAATTCATTAATTACGTCAGCACTACATCATGGCGGCATCAGCTGGTCAAGAACGCGGGTCCCAGGTCAAACCTGACCAGTGGGGCCCACTGGTGAATGACCCAGGGTTAAGCCCCGTGCTGACCAAGGGTTTGACCGGCCCTAGGGGCCCACTGTCACCGGATAAGGGCTGGGTTAGTGGGTTAATTAAGACCTAATGGCCGTCCATGTCAGCGCCGACCGGAGGGATATCACCGGCGACCATCCGACGCGGCGGAGGTTCGCTGTAATCACGCAACGGCCACGGTTAGATGTTCTAAGGGCACCATGGAGTAGCCCAGACTCGCCCGCATCTAGGGGGCATGTGGCTGGCCGCGGGGACGCCGGAGGCGACAACGATGGTGAGGTGCACGGCGGCAGCGGCTCGGGCTTGAGCAGTGCAGGGGCTACATGGCACGGGAGAGAAGGGGGAAGCTAGGGAAATGTTCAGGGGCTCACGGTGAAGCGGATGGAGTCGACGACGAGCTCGGGGAAGTGGGAATGGCAACGAATCGAGGCCGGCGACCTTCGATGCCTTACGGTGGAACAGCGACACTGGCGAGGATGGAGGCTGCCCGAGGTCGATTCCATTGGCAAGAGGGGGCTTGGCTCTTCTATGGGGCTATGGGGCACAGCAGAGAGGCTGGCGAGGTCAGCGGCCATGAGGTTCACGGGGGCAAGGCCATGGCGGTCTCGGGACCGAGGGGAGGAAGAGCAGAGGGGAGGGAGCAGAGGAATGAGAGGGAGAGAAGGATCCGAATGGAGCTTGGGAGCTCATCCCCGTTGTCACAATGGCAAGGGGCTGGCTAGGCAGGCAACTGCATGTTGGCAGGCCCAACGTCGTGCAAACCTTCCGCTCTGCCTACTGGCGAGAGGTGGAAGATGACTGGCAATGGGCCAAATGGGTGAGGGACTCCTGGATTAGGGGGTCCTCGGATAGCCGACCTATTGTTTATGGGCCGGACTATATGGGCTACTTACTGAACACCGGAAGATTTGAATGCTCAGTCTCCAGGATGAAAGCTTTGGAAAGCATGGCTTGCACTCCACGTTTGATGTAGTAAATAGGCATGTTTATATCTCCGGCACGTAACCGACCATGTGTAAACCCTAGGCATCCTCGACACTTATATAAGCCAGAGGGTTTTAGGGAGTAGGGACAGAACAACTCATCTAGGGTTAGCTATTCGATCTTGAGGTAGATCAACTCTCTAACCCCCCATACCATCAATAGAATCAAGCAGGGCGTAGGGTATTACCTACATAGGAGGGCCAAAACCAGGGTAAATCTATGTCCCCTTTGTCTCCTGTTACTAGCGATTCTAGTCTCACAGTTCGGGACCCCCTACCCAAGATCTGTCGGTTTTGACACCGACATTGCTACTTTCATTGAGAGTTCCTCTATGAACAAGATGGAATCGACATCTCGCTTTGTCATCAACGATGAGGTCCACAACATGGACACTTTTGTCCCCAGACAGATCTTCGCCTTTGGCAGGGTTGTGTTGCACGCTGACTCCACTGGCCATCTAGGTCGCGTTGAGAACTTCGCCCCAGATCGATAGGTTAGATTTTGAAACTTAGAATTCTCCGTCAACTCTTGGGGCGACTTGTCGTTAATCGGGCTTGTGGCTCTAGCTGTAGCCCCCAAGGACTCTAAGGCTTTAACCTCGAGCCCTTTCTTCGGGTACGCCGAGGGGATCGGCCATAGCAGTAAACCAATCTCTTACCCCGGCCCGGCCATTAAGCCAGATGACCGCACACATGTGCTTGCAAAACACTTTCCTTGTCCAGATGACTTGGAAGTCAACTACACAAGTTTCGAACAACTAGATCTGATCGGGCCTTCGGCGGTCGACGAAGCCCTGTATCAGATCTCGTTGATGAAAATCACTAACGATCCAATCCCGATATATGCTCGGATCAGTTAGGGTGCGGGTTAGGACGATTTTTTCGACGCACCCACCACCCACTTTATAGCCACTGCCGAAGATTTAATCGACATGCTGGACTATGCCTCCGAGGAGGCAGAATACATGGATGAAGAGGACCGTGCTCCCAATCTCCGTTAACAATGGGAGTTGGGCCGCCACTTCCACATACGATGTCTACATGGTAGATACTCCTGCCGCTAACGGCGACAACACGCCTAACAACGATGGCGACAAATTGGGCGATGCACCGTTAAGGCACCGGAAACCGCATAAGCGGTCAAAAGGAAAAAAAGGGAACAAAGACTATTATCACCAACAGGGACTGTAATACTCCCACCGATGATGGCAATCCCGACATTCCTAAGCACCCATTAGAGGGTCCGGAAGGGCATGAGGACCAAAACAACCCCGATAACCTCAACGGCTTTGAAGACGACAATTACCTTCCCCTTCTCGAGGAGGAAGATATACTGGAAGCTGATAACTTGTACATCCCTGATAAGCTGGAAGATCAGGAGGAAACCAGACAAAAACTCATAGCAACGGCTCACAACCTAAAGGATAAGGAACAACAACTCAAAGCCAAACAGGAGGACCTCAATGATCGATGGATGAAAGTCCTCTCAGCCGAGGAAGTATACGTCACCGATCTGTCGAACCATCCCAAAAGCTACCCTGGGAGAAGGCTGCTGCCGCAATTCGATGATGAACTCTCTAATACTCCGTATCCAAACCATACTCCATACGACAAGCCGGACCGCCCCCCTCGTGGTCGTGACAAAACGGCTGACTACACCGGTTATATACCGGTAGTGCCCCGAAGACGGGGTAAGGAGCCATTAGAGGCCAACGACAGGTTCGACCTCCGAGATGACCTCGAGCGCAGAGCAGGCCATACAAGATCCATTTATGGATCCAGAGAGTACTCTCCCAATAGACGGGGTGGGTACCGACCATGGTTCAACCATAACAACAATGTCTGGGAACGCAACCCGGACCCACACAGATGCCAAATACAGGCGCGACATAGCACAGGTCAGAGGTGCCACTCACCCATTGTGCTTCACAGATGAGGTAATGTGGCATCAGTTCCCCGAAGGGTTTAAACCTGTGAATATAGAATAGTATGATGGGACCACTGACCCAACCATATGGATTGAGAACTTCCTCCTCCATATCCACATGGTGCAAGGAGATGACCTCCATGCCATTAAATATCTCTCTCTTATGCTTAAGGGGCCAGCTCGGCACTCGTTGTATAGCCTCCCCGAAAACTTCATTGGATGATAGGAAAACCTACAGGACGTGTTCCGCTGCAACTCCCAAGGAACCTACATCCACCCACCGGACTCTTCTGATCTCAACAACGTCGTCAAGAAGCCTGGCAAGTCTTCTCGGCAATTCTAGAATTGGTTCTTAACTAATAAGAACCAAAACGTCGACTGTCTGGATGCTGAGGCCATAGCCTCCTTTCGGCACAATATTCGGGAAGATTGGTTGGCCGGCCAGCTTGGCTAGGATAACTTTGGACCATGTCTGCCCTTACCTCCCTCATGACCTGCCTTTGCATGGGCAAGGACAATCGGCTGGCAAGACGCGGCCACAATTTCGAGGATCCCGTAGCAACTGAAGCCCGGGATGGAAACTCAAAGCCAAAGCGCAATACGAATAAGCGTCGACACATAATAGCGATGTTGATGACACGGCTGTAAACGCCGGATTCTGCAACTCCTGACTTGGGCAGCGGAAGAACCCTCCTAAAGGCAATCATGACGGACCCACTCAGCTGAAGAAGATCATGGAAAGACCTTGCCAAATTGATGGGACTTCATAGAAGCCCGCCAACCACACACACCACAATTGTTGGGTGTTTAAACAAGCCGGCAAGATACCACCCGAGGACCAAGGCAAAAGCTCATGCAGCAAGGATGAGGATGAGCCTCGGTGTCCAATTGGTGGCGGACAGAAGAAATTCCCTCCCGAAGTAAAAATGGTGAACATGATATATGCCAACCATATACCTAAGAGGGAAAGGAAGCGCGCCCTTCGGGAGGTCTACGTTGTGGAACCCGTAGCCCCAAAGTACAGCCCATGGTCAGCATAGCCGATCACCTATAATCGGTGCGATCACCCGAGCAGTATCCGTCTTGGGGGTTTGGCGGCCCTCGTCCTAGACCCCATTACAGATCGGTATCACCTCACAAAAGTGCTAATGGATGGAGGAAGTAGCCGCAATTTGATTTACTCAGATACAATGAAAAGGATGGGCATAGTTCCATCAAGGATCAAACCCAGCATCACTACCTTCAAAGGAGTGATTCCAGGCGTTGAGGCCCGATGTATGTGTTCCATAACTCTAGAAGATGTGTTCGGCTCGCCCGATAACTTTCGAAGTGAAGACTTGATCTTTGACATTGTGCCCTTCCGCGGTGGCTATCACGCGCTGCTTGGTCGGACAACGTTCGCTCGTTCAACACAGTCACACATTACGCATACCTCAAGCTCAAGATGCGAGTCCCCAAGGGGGTCATCACCATAAATGGCAATACAGAGTGCTCCCTGAGAACCGAGGAACATGCATTAGCCCTGGAGGCCGAATTTAGCTACAAAGAATATCGGCAAATTTCGACACACGCCATAAAGGCACACAAGGTTTGAAAGCGAGTTCGGCTTCACACCGAAAACTCAGGTCCTCCCTCCCCCCTCTATAGGGACTCGCCCCCACTGGACAATCTTAAGACCAGCAAAGTACATGCCGAGGAGGCCCAACTTCGCACTTAAGATCCCATTGGTAGCGATGGGGAACTACAGATAGGTTTTCAGCTGGTCCTAACCTCTACCATCAACATGTCTTCGGACAACACGCAGGCGCTGCTTAAAAAGCCTGCCTATGGCATAAATCTCACCTACAATTCAGTGGCCTCGCAAGACTTTGTTTACAAAATCCGCCCGCCGAATACTAAATACCCATCAAGGTACATCTATGAGCAGGAGTCAACTAGCAACAGGGCATATCGAGGATGTCAGGTTATCAATTGAAGACCCCTGGTACAACAACTCATGTATATTTTTTAATTATTTCACATACCTGTAAACAGTTGCTTCGGCAGTCTGAGATAATAAGAGTTGTCGAGAAATAAAAAAATTGCGTGGAGCAAGTTTGCTCCATCTGTCCTTTTTTCGGTGCATATTTTTTCTCCTCTCTCCCTCTTCTCGGGGCACTGTTCTGTATGATGCGAGGTAACTGGCTCATTGACCGGGGGCTCGAGTTCAAACATAAAATCGCCTTATCTGTTATGTGTTCGGTGTCTTGGCGTTCACTTTATATGCATCATTTCCGAACTATGTCTTTCGTTAATAAGTTGGGTTGCTTGGCTCCTGTGCTTTCCCCTTCATGTTCCGCTAGTTCGGCTAAAAGGGCAAAGGGAGCACCTCTGTGATTGTGCTTCCGGACAGTCTAGTCAAGTACCTCAGGGAGATCGCCGAAAACGGACTGTCATAGTAAGCGCGATCCGGTCTGTGAACCCTGAGCTGGAAGTATTATACTTCATTCCTCGTAAGTGGTTATTCCGTTTTATACAAGGAACTTGCTTTTTGTGCAAATATTGTGATACTGGGTTTGGTCATAGTTCGTCTGAACATGACAAAACTTTGGTAGCTAATCGTACGCTTCCTGTAGCCCTTTTCGCGCCCCTACGGCTAAGTGAAAGAAGTAAGGCACTATAGTCCGATTGCCTAGTCTGCCGCACGGTACCACCTTCGGGTTCCGATAATTCGGCTAAGGGTCTTTGTGCATTGGCATTGACACCCCATGTAGTATCTACATGGGGGCTGAAGCCGACGACTCGCATCTTTCAGTATTCAACAACCACATAGGAGTTATAAAGGAATGCAAAACCATATAACAACAAACCCTAATATAATTAAAAGTTTGGGCAAGTCTTGGGACGTGTTACATTTGTTCAAACATTTTATCACCCGAACACTATGATGATATAACCTGAGCACTCTCCATCACTCCATCAAAGTATAGCTCGGAGCATCGGTGCTCCTTCTCGAGTGGCGGCGGGTCAGTGGCTACCTTCATCGGATTTATCCCCGGACAATGCACCTTGGCCTTGGCAAGGGCCATCTGGACTCCTTCGATACAGGAGGAGTGCTTGATGGTGTCGAGGCGGGGCGAAGCTGCAATCAACTTCTGCACCAGACCGAAGTAGCTGCCTTGCAGTGGCTCGGGCATAAGAGGATGCACAGGTCCTTCATGGCCGGCTCCTCCATCCGGTGCAGCTCCATCAGCTGCTTTAGCTGCTCCACCAGAAGAGGAGGACGCTCGGGGAACCGAACTGTGCCCAGAACAGTCGAGCTTCATCTCCCTCTTCCCACGAGTCGAATAGCTGATTGGCGTCTGCCACACCCTTCTGGAGATCCGAGGAAGCGCCTAAGGAATGCCATGCCCGAGTAAGCCATCTGAATTTGCTATCCCCAAAGATGCACTTTAGTTAGTATGGCTTACCATCTGTTATATCCTTTGCCTGGCAGACTTGCTCCTTGTAGAACCATTTGTCCACCCGCTCCTTTTGAAGATCGGTCTTCAGAGTGGATAGTTTGGCCTCGCTCTCCTTGTTTTTCTGCTCAAGGGCCTTGAACTTTTTGCGGGCATCCTTGAGCTCATCCTGGATCTTCACCACATGAGCCTCATGCTTATCACTGGTGGCCCGTAGGGTGGAGAGTGCGGTGGCCGCCTCTTTGGCCGCCGCCTTCTCAACGGCCGCTTTGTCCTTGGCACGTTGAAGCTCGGCCTTGAGCTTTTCCATCTCTTTCGACAAGACTGCAAAATGATAAACTTTTTATAAAAGGAAAATGCATTGACAGTATTCGGGCAATGGTATTCGAGTTTATTGGGACTTACCCTATTCCTCACCGAACCTCTTGTTGAGGGCTTCAACTCCATCTTCGAAATGCTTAAGCTTCTGATTTAGCTCTTCGAGCTCGGCACCATTTATGGCCGCCGCCGATGACGAAGCCTGCATTGCACACACAGTTGATTTGTTACATGGTCTCTCAATTCCCGAATTATAGACAATCTGATCATATGTTGATTTATTCTCACATCTCGGACACTTAAAGTGCATCTAGCTCGATGTTCCATATAGACAGGACCCCTAGGTGATCTTTTTACCTCACCTAGGGCTTAGGGGATGCCATGTATATAATGTGAATAAATAAAATCTTTGCAAATAAACAGATCGGGTGAGTTACTTGAAAGCCCATAAGGAGACCGTTGAAGGCCTCCTTTAGCCCGTTGACAATGGATTGAATGCTCTGCAGTAGGGATAGAGGATCTCGATAGAGCCTACTCCATAACCGACCACTTGTTGGTCGGTGGTGCCGGCGATGATCGGATTCCCCGATCACCCACTGAGGTTTGAACTGGTGCCTCTAGATGCATAGAATGCTCTGGAGACATTCTTGGAGGGGACAGAGCTCCTGCTCGTCCGGCCTCCTCGGTATCCGGGCGAGGTGTTTCCCCTAGTCTTTGGTAGCTGAGGTCTTCGCCTCCGCTAAGGTACAGTCTCCCACGCCACCAACATCCGCCTCCATAGGAGTCTGCTGGGACGACACCTCCACGGCGTCGCTCGTGGAGCCTGGAGTGGTGGGATGCGAGGCATCCCCACTCTCCGCCAGTTCGGCGGGCGGGGTCTCCCCATCTGATATCACATTGGTGGGGATAACGCGTGGGGGGGCTGCAAGGCCAATAACATGCATGTTAGCAAACTCTAAATCTTTTCGTACTGAATAGGAGGGTCTTCAGATCCTAACCTTTTGGCAGGGGGCTTGACTCATAGGCTCCTTCGTGGAACCTCCTTGAGGTCTTCGGACGTGGTGTCTGAGTCCGAACTATGGTTGGACAGAACCACCCGCGCCTACCGCTCTTACTTCTGGGCACGGGAAGGGACCTACCCCGGAGCATCCGAAGACGCCGCTTTCTTCCTGGCGCGGGAGGAATTGCCTCTCCCCTCACCCTCGACCTCAGCCTACTCCTCCTCCTGCAGGTCGCTCACCTCCTTGCCGGGTCCCCAAACCAGGCCCTTTTCGGGCCAAGAAGCCAGTCTTGTGGGGGGGGGGGGCGGGTCTAAATGCAGCAACGGGACACTGACCTTCTTCTTGAGGTTCATTGACGTAGAACCACTCCTTCTGTCACCCCTTGATGGTGTAAATAAGAGTGCCCGACAGCCACCTGACGTGGGTGAGCTTGCCAATGACGGCCCCACCGTAGTCCGCGTGCTTGCCGCCGACGCACTTGCGCTTGATGTTGAACACCTGGAGCCAAAGCCCGAAGTGTCGCTCGATGCGCAGGAAGGCCTCGCAGACCAGGATGAACGCCGAGATGTGCATTATGGAGTTCGGCGGGAGGTTGTGGAAGTCGAGGGCATAGAAGAACATTAGCCCTCTAACAAAGGGGTGGAGGGGGCACGATTAAACATATCCCGTGTAAAACGGGGCAAGATCTACACATTGATAGATCATGTTGATGAAACGGCCTCGAACCGCGCATTGAGTGCCTGTAACTGGCCTATCGGTCGTGGTGGGTTGTGACCTTTCTTCAGAGAGGTCGTCAGGGGACATTATCTTTCCCCCCGACATTTGGACTTCAAATACCAACCTACTTCATAGTATTCGGACATGCCACTATGCAGGAAACTACTTATCATTGGAGGCCGAACTATGCTTCGACGGGAAGGAACTCACCTCGCAAGCCGAAGACTGTTCGCGAAGCAATTGGAGCTGAAGAGCCTTGGTGTTGGAGGCAGGTTCGGGGACTACTGAGGGAGTCCTCGATTAGGGGGTCCTCGGATAGCCGACCTATTGTTTATGGGCCAGACTATATGGGCTACTTACTGAACACCGGAAGATTTGAAGACCCAATCTCCAGGATGGTAGCTTCGGGAAGCACGGCTTCTGCTCCACGTTTGATGTAGTAAATAGGCATGTTTATCTCTTCGGCATGTAACCGACCATGTGTAAACCCTAGGCATCCTCAGCATCTATATAAGCCAGAGGTTTTTAGGGAATAGGGACAAAACAACTCATCTAGGGTTAGCTATTCGATCTCGAGGTAGATCAACTCTGTAACCCCCCATACCATCAATACAATCAAGGAGGATGTAGCGTATTATCTCCATAGGAGGGCCCAAACCTGGGTAAATCTGTGTCGCCTTCGTCTCCTGTTACCGATGATTGTAGTCTCACAGTTCGGGACCCCCTACCCGAGATATGCTGGTTTTAACACCGACAATGCGCCTCTTCTTCGCTAGGCCAAGGAGCCACGTAAGTTCTCTACTTTTTTCTATTTACTTTTCCGTTTTTCTGACGTTTGTTCTGGCTAAAAATAAGTTACGTAGCCATTTTTTAAAATCCTGAAAAATATTATGTGAGCTAGGTATAAATAACTAGTGCCACACAAAAAGTTTCATAATTATTGGACTTATATTTTATATATAATAAATATAAATCCAATGCAATTATGTTTTGATTAATTTACATGCCCAAGATAAAATGTTTCTGTGATCAATAAATATTGATTGACATTTTCACATCATCCCAATATTTTTTCAGAAGACCAGGAACATTTTCTTGGATCTGTTTGAAGTATTTTTTTTATAATGTTTATTTTGGTAGAAAAATGATTTTTGAGGCTTGATCATTTTCTCAATTCATCTTCAAATAAAAATAAATGCAATGGCAAGCATAAAGAAACTAGGGCTCTGACATAAAAACAAAATTCTTACAAACTTTGTATACACCCAGAAAACTTTAATCACCTCATCAAAGCATATATTCCAACTCCGAGATGATTGCTCCAGTCCATAGAAGAATTGCTCGATCTTGCATACCTTTTAGCATCCTTAGGATCGAAAAAACCTTTCGGTTATATCACATACAACCTTTCCTCACGTAAAACATTATGGAAGCTCTGTTTTTAAGTCCACCTGCCAGATTTCATAATCGAAAACTGCAGCAAGTGTTAACATAATTCCAATAGACTTTAGCATCGCTATGGGTGAGAAAGTCACATCATAGTCAACTCCTTGAACTTGTCATAAACTTCTTTACGACAAGTCGAGCTTTGTAAATGGTCACATTTACCATCAGCGTGTGTCTTCTTCTTAGATCTCCATTTGTACTTAGCGTCCTGCCGTTCATTGGGCAAGTCTACCAAAGTCCATACTTGGTTTTCATACATGGATCCTTTCTCGGATTTCATGGAACCCGGGCCCACCATCGCTTCTTCATAGCTCGTAGGTTCACTATTGTCTAACAACATGACCTCTAATACATGTTTGACATACCACTCAGGGGCAGTATGAGTCCTTATCGGTCTACGAGGTTCAGTAGTAACTTGATCTGAAGCTTCGTGATCATCATCATTTTCTTCCTCTTCACTTGGTGTAGGTGCCGCACAAACATCTTTCTGTGTCTTGCTACTATCCAACTGAAGTTACGGTTCAACAACCTCATCAAGTTCTACTTTCCTCCAACTCAATTCTTTCGAGAGAAAGTCTTTCTCGAGAAAGGACTCATTTTTTAGCAACAAATACTTTGCCCTCGGATCTGAGATAGAAGGTATACCCAACTGTTTCCTTAGGGTATCCTATGAAGATGCACCTTTCCGCTTTGGGTTTGAGCTTATCAGACATAAGTGTCGCATTCCCAAACTCTAATAAATGACAACTTAGGTTTGTACCAAACCAAAATTCTTAAAGTGTCATCCCAATGGATTTAGATGGTGCCCTATTTGAAGTGAATGTAGTTTTCTCTAATGCATAACCCAAAAACGATAGTGGAAAGCGATAGGAGAGATCATAGTATGCACCATATCCAATAGTGCATGACTACGACGTTCGGACATACCATTACACTATGTTGTTCCCGATGGGGTGAGTTGTGAAACAATTTCCACGTTGATTAAGTTGCATACCAAACTCATAACTCAGATATTCACCTCCACAATCATACCATAGCCATTTTATCTTCTTGTCACGATGATCTTAAACTTCACTCTGAATTTGCTTGAACTTTTCGAACGTTTTAGACTTGGGTTTCATTAAGTAACTATACCAATAGCTACTCAAATCATTAGTGAAGGTAAGAAAATAACAATATCCACGGCATGCTTCAACACTCATTGGACCTCATACGTCAACATGTATTATTTCCAATAAGTCACTTGCAGGCTCCACCATATCAGAAATCAGGGTCTTTTAGTCATCTTGCCTATGAGGCTTGGTCCGCATGCTCAACCGATTCGAAATCGAGTGAGTCCAAAGATCCATCATCATGGAGTTTTTTCATGCGCCTTACACCAATATGACCTTTAGCGGTAGTGCCACAAGTATGTGGTTATTCAATAAACCATTCACATTGGGTGCATGAACATTGAAGGTATTATTCATGTAAACAGAATAACCATTATTCTCTGACTTAAATGAATAACCATATTGCAATAAACATGATACATTCATGTTCATGCTCAACCAAATAACAATTATTTAGGTTCAACACTAATCTTGAGGGTAGAGGGAGCGTGCGATGGTGATCACGTCAACCCTGGAAACACTTCCAACACACATCGCGACCTCGCCCTTAGCTAGTCTCGGTTTATTCCATAGCTTTTATTTTGGGTTACTAACATTAAAAACTAAACCGGTATCTAATACCCAGGTGCTACTAGGAGTACTAGTAAGGTACACATCAATAACACATATATCAAATATACTTCATTTGATGTTGCCAGCCTTCTTATCTACCAAGTATCTAAGGCAATTTTGCTTCAGTGATCGTTCTATTCATGATAGAAGCACTTAGTCCCGGGTTTGTTTTCGTCCTTCAGTTTCTTCAATGGAGCAACAACTATCTTGACATTCATGAAGTTTCCCTTCTTGCCCTTACCCTTATTGAAACTAGTGGTTTTGCTAACCATCAACATTTGATGCTCCTTCTTGATTTCTAGCTTCTTCACGGTATCAAATACTGGGAATAGCTCAGGGATCATCCTTTCCATCCTTGACATGTTTATAGTTCATCATGAAGCTCTAGTAGCTTTGTGTAAGTGACTTGGAGAACTATATCAATCACTATCTTATCTGGAAGATAAACTCCCACTCGATTCAAGTGATTGTAGCACCCAGACAATTTGAGAACATACTTATCGATTGAGCTATTCTCCTTCATCTTGCAGGCAAACAATGTTGTTGGAGGTCTCATATCTCTCAACACGGACATGAGCCTGAAATCCTATTTCAGCTCTTGGAACATCACATATGATTTGTGATGATCACAACATATTTGGAGCCTGAATTATAAGCCATAATGCATCATGCACTGAACTATCAAGTAGTCATTAGAAGGTGACTGTTAGATGTTCACAACATCCACATTCGTCGCTTGACGGGGTGGCGCACCGAACGATGCATGAAGGACATAAATGAAGGACATAAGCCTTTTGTGCAGCAATGAGGATAATCCTCAGATCATGTACCCAGTCTGCATTATTCCTACCATCATCCTTCAACTCTATTTTTCTCTAGGAACAAATCAAAATATAGGGAAGCTATAGCACAAGCTATTGATCTACAACATAATTTGCACAGACAACTTAGACTATGTTCATCATAATGAGTTCAATTAATCATATTACTTACGAACTCCCACTCAAATCAACAACCCTCAGGTTGTCTAAGTGTGACATGATCCAAATCCACCTACCCAAGTCCAATCATCATGTGAGATGAGGTGGTTTCAATGGTGAACATCTCCATATTGATCATATCTACTATATGAATCATGTTCGACCGTTCGGTCTTGTGTGTCCCGAGGCCATGTCCGTACATGCTAGGCTTGTCAAGTTTAACTCGAGTGTTCCGCATGGAGAAAACTGGCTTGCACCCGTTTGTATGTGAACGTAGAGTTTATCACACCCGATCATCACGTGGTGCTTCGAAACGACGAACTTTCGCAATGATGCACACTCAGGGAGAACACAATTTTATCTTGAAATTTTAGTGAGGTATCATCTTATAATTCTACCGCTATCCTAAGCAAGATAAGATGCATAAAAGGATTAACATCAATTGAAAATCATAAGTGAGGTGATATGGCCATGAACTTGTGCTTTTGATCTCCATCTCCAAAGCATCGGTATGATCTCCATTGTCACCGGCATGACACCATGATCTCTATCATCATGATCTGATTCATTGTGTTTCCATCGGGGGTTGTCGTGCCAACCATGCTTCTACTTCTATTGCTGTTGTTTAGCGATATAGTAAAGAATTACATAGCACTTAATTATTGACACGCGGGTCATACAATAATTAAAGACAACCCTATGGCTCCTGAAGGTTGCCGTATGCATCGACATGAAAGTCGATATAAACTATTACAAAACATGATAATCTCATACATCAATTAGATTTCATCATGTCTTTGACCATATCATATCACAACATACCCTGCAAAAATAAGTTAGACATCCTCTAATTTATTGTTGCATGTTTTACGTGGCTGCTGTGGGTGTCTAGCAAGAACAATTCTTACCTATGCAAAGCCACAACGGTGACATTC
The DNA here is from genome assembly GCA_022496015.1 of Hordeum marinum. NCBI lineage: Eukaryota > Viridiplantae > Streptophyta > Magnoliopsida > Poales > Poaceae > Hordeum > Hordeum marinum. The sequence goes on from JAAAWK010000897.1 coordinate 97,400, forward strand.
AAGTTGCCTTTTAACCTTCTACAAGGATTGCCTCTATGGAATCCGATTCAACTAAAGTGAGAGAGACAGACACACGCCAACCATCTTTATGCAACAAGTTGCATGTCAGTCGATGGAACCGGTCTCTCGTACGTGGATGAGTAAAGTTTGTCTGGACCACTAAGGAGGTAAGCAATCCGAAAATCAATGCCCAAAAACTCTTTTGTGTTGTACCCTTGCATTTTATCTACTCATAGACCTAGCTCATGATGCCACTATTGGGGAACGTTGCATGGGAAACAAAAAATTCCCTACGAACACCCAAGATCTATCTAGGGAGATCAAAAGCTACGTGAGGGAGAGTATATCTACATACCCTTGTAGATTGCTAAGTGGAAGCGTATATAACACGGTTGATGTAGTTGTTCTCTTCACGATCCAATCGTGATCCGATCCGATCTAGCGCCGAACGAACGACACCTCCCTGTTCCGCACACGTGCGCCTCGATGACGTATCCTCCTTCTTGATACAGCAAGCATGGGAGGAGAAGTAGATGTGATCTCAACTAGAACGACGACATGGTGGAGATGGTGGTGGAACAATCCCGGCAGGGCTTCGCCAAGCGCTACTCTAGATGCGATTTGAGGAGAAAACGATCTAGGGAGAGAGGTAGGGCTGCCACCGGGGCATGGGATTATTGTGTACAGACCTCCCCCTCTCCTATATCATACATATGAGTCAAGGGGCAGGGTTTGGTCGCAGCCCTAGGCCCCTCCTCCAAGGAGGGCCAGCAGCTAGGGAGGAAACTTGCCTCCCAACGCAAGTGGACTCCCTCCCACTTAGAGTTTCCTCTTCCCCTTGTGCAAGGGCCTTGTGGCGCTGGTGCCCCAGGCCCAATAAGGCTAGGGAGCCCCCTACAGCCCATGCATGCCCTAGGGGCTAGAGGGATCCTTTTGGACTCCTTCGGAACCTTCCGGAACCTTACAGACGCTTCCCGGTACAATACCGGAAACAACTAGAAACTTCTCCGGTATCCAAAATATGACTTCCCATATATAAATATTTACCTTCGGAACATTCCGGATCTCCTCGTGACATTAGGGATCTCATCTGGGATTCTGAACAACACCCGCTCACCAATGTTGTAACAGCCCAAGTGCCACCGTTGCCTTTTATGGTAATGTAAACCATGTGAACCTCTATGTTGCCTTGGTTTGAATGAAATGATTTTGCTCATTGCCATTCCATCTCATGCATCATGCATCATGCATCATGCTCATCGTTTATTTTTCATACTTGTGTTGCTTGCTAGTTTGGTTTGGTGTGAAGTAGTTTTGTGCAAGTGTGGTGCAACAACTCCCTCTCTTCTCCTTCCATATTCAAACTTTGCCTAAACCTTTTTATTCCCTTTAGTTTTCTACATGAGAATTAACATGATAATAAATTCTGTTAAAAATGTTCTATTGTTAGAGGATTTCATATAGGGTAGGAATGTGGAGCTCTCCTTGTTGTTTAAAATTGGGACTCATGGTTTTTTTTGCAATAAACAGTGGTTGTTTCTTTTAAAAGTATTTAATTCACTTGTCCTAAAAATCATCTTTGTAATTTTATTAAATAGGGCATATTACTTTCTATGTCAAAGTATTTTTTTAACTAAAATCCTTTTCTTTTTCTCTGGGATTTTTTTCTTGTGATATTGATATTCTAAAAAGAAAACCTGTTGTTTTATTTTCCTGTGAGAGAGCTAGCAGGAGCTGGGCCTGTTTTTCCCCCTCGCGGCCCATGTAGCTTCCCCACGCGTCCCAGCCCAGCAGAGCGCTGGCTGCCTGCTCCGTTCCTTCGCCGTCACCTTCACAGAGTGACCGCAAAGAGAGAGCACGTCGCCGTCGCCGTGAGAGGGCTCACGGACGTCAAGGTTGAGCCTCGTTATAAGGGCGTGGATCCCTAGGGTTCCCCCTTCCTCCTCGCTGTCGCCGCTCACTTTCTCCCTCCTTCTCCTTCTTCTCCCTTCCATCTTGAAAGTGCGTTATATCGACTAGGGGGGGGGTGAATAGGCGATTTTTACAAATTCATCACTTGAGGAATTTCATCTTTGAGGAATTTGAAATGTGATGAATAACTCGCAGCAGAATAAGTACTCAAGTGCATGAGGAACATAGTAACATCATAGACTTCATGATGAAATGAAACATGCAAAAATAGTGAGTAGCGTGATACAGGATAAGTAGTGATGAACAAGGTAACCTAAAGAATTTGAGGTGAGGAATTTGTGAAAGTCTTCAGTCAAATTCTTCAAACAGTAACAATCAATTTCACCAACAGGTATATGAGGAATAGAGGGGTTGAGGAAACAGAACTAGATAGCTCGATGAAGACAATGGTTTGATGACCCAGTTCCAACTGCTGTGACAGTTGTACGTCTGGTTTGGAGCAACCTAGTATTTAAACCAGAGGACACACATCCCTTACCGTATTATCCTTGAGCTAAGGTCACAGAGTCCTCGCCCAACACTCGTGGTAAGTCTTCAGGGTAGACTTCCAAAACCCTCACAAACTGGTCACCCAGCGATCCACAATTTACTGCTGGATGCTCTAGACCAAGGTCACTTCGTGATCCCCAATTGACTGCAGGAGCACTAGGCCATGATACCTAACCGTCTGGAGGATACACAGTCCTCAAAGTTAACAAGCATCGGATCAACACAGGAATTTCTTCAGTGATGCCCAATCACTATGGGTTTGGTGGTTTGGTTGTGGGTTTTACCTCGCTGATGATATTCTCTCAAAGTCCTCGGAGGATGGGTTGCTCTCAAATGACAAGTGTTATTTCTTTCTCGGAGCAGCGAACCAACTAGTGGTTGTGGGGGTGGCTATTTATAGCCAGGGTGCAACCTGACATGATAATACATAAATGAACCCAATGATATGAGCGTTATGTGGATGTTATGATTGGCGACAGTTGGCGCTAAGCACAACAACGGTCGGAATTTTGAACTATGAAAGTCCTCAGGCTTATCATGTTCCTCACTTGTAGGCAATTCGCACTGGCGAAAACCTAACTCCTCAGTCAGATCAATTTCCTCAGAGACCAGAAGAACTTCGTCCCTATCATTGAAGATCTTGACTGAACCGTAAGAGATTTCCAATGGCTTCACTCAAAGGATTGTATAGGTTGAGGATTTTGGAGTTGAGCATCAGTTGGAAATTTTCCTTAGTATTACCTCGGCCCCCTTTCACAGTACGGTGTTTCCTATGACTCAAATAAGGAAATGAAACTACGAAAACAAAAGTCTTCACGCTTCATATTCCTCGTTCATATCTTCAAGGTCAGACCAACTTTTTCATTTTCAAATTCTTCACAAAGTCTTCACCAAAGTCATCACAAAGTCTTCAGCAAAGTCTTCACTTGAAGACATACATTTTTAGGGTTCGATAATCTCTGAATATATCAAACTCCTCATCGACTTATAGAGCATGTGTACACTCACAAACACATTAGTACCTTAACCTATAAGTCTTCAATACACCAAAATCACTAAGGGGCACTAGATGCACTAACAATCTCCCCCTTTTTGGTGATTGATGACAAATAGGTTAAGTTTTCAATGGGGATAAACATATGAAGTGAAAGTATAGATTTTGAGGAATTTGATTGCAAGATATAGAAGAAATCCCCCTGAAGATGTGCATATTTGAGGAATTTGCTTTGGACTGCAAATGCACATGGCAAGTCAAAACATGGAGAACTCCCCCTGTATCTTGTAATTCATACACGCATTTGAACATATGATATGAAGAATTTGAAATGCGTGAGGAAAATGGTGTCTCACAAAATTCAGCATGTATGCATCAAGGTACGTGAGGAAATAAGCATGTGAGGAAATAGTTCAAAAGTGTCAGACCACCATTGGACCTAAGTTTACAACTCAACCAACAAAAGTTTCAAAAGAGCGAGAGTTGTGACTTAAGCAAAAATAGCCCATATGGATAGACCCGCTTGAAGACTAACTCAAATTTTCTCCCCCTTTGTCATCAAAGACCAAAAGGGACAGAAAAGTGAGGACTAACGCCCCTTTGTAAAAAATTCATCGTGTTGGTGAGGAAGGAGCGCCAGCGTTGTTGGGGTCGTTTGTCGATGCAGGGTCTGCCGCAGTGTCGTCAATGTCTTCATCGTCATCGCGCTCTCGAGATGAACAAAATGAACTTGTGACCATCAGAGGAACTTGAACTTTCTTGAATTTCTTCTGAGGTCGACGAGCCCAGTCAGTATGTTCCTCAAGATCCACCTCATCCAGTTCTTCAGAAGACATGAGGTGAGACAGTACGGCCCAAGAGCGGTTGAGGTTTTCATGTGCATAGTAGTGATTCCTCTTCGTAGTGTTCTGCGTCAAAGTCATGTTCTGCACAATGTAACCAAGTTGGCGCTTCACCCACTTGTGATTGCGATCGACCTTCTGATGAAGACTTATTAGAAGCTCGCGATCAGTCATCACACGAGGGGCGGACTCTTGAGGTTTGTGAGCTGAGGCCTTTGCATCGGAGTTTTGAGAGGTAGTGTCATGATTGGTGGAGAAGGAAGTGGCTTTCCGAAGCTGTCTATCTAATGGACGAGTGCCTTCATCAACTGAGGCAATTGTGCTCTTGATGACCTCAATTGGAGGTAGGAAGCCAAAGTGGTTCTGCAAATCAGCCTTGAAGGGAACTGAGGACTTTGCCCTGATGAATTTCATTATCCAAGGTGCATAGGGCTTCTGTTCAAATGGAGCTAAAGCAGCACTAGCCAAAGTCCTCATGAAGAAATCGTGCAAGTCAATGGGAATCCCATGAATGATGTTGAAGAGCATATTCTTCATGACTCCGTCCACTTCTTCTTCTTTGGAATTGTGGCCCTTCTGAGGACATAACGTATTTGTGAGGATACGGTAGACAGTCCTGGGCACATATAGTAGATCCTTCATAAGGAAGGTTTTTCGTTGAGGCTTTCTAGGAGGCAATGTCTTCATCAACACTTGCATCAGCTGATTTGGAAGTGCAGGCTCATCAAACAGTCTCCGAACTTCATCTGAGGGAATTGGAACTGGTACACACTGAAGCAATTCAGAAGCTTGAGCAGTGAAGTGTGTTGATCCTGTCATCCAGTCCAATATCCAGGAGTTGACGTCTGAAGCATTTCCGCTGATATGCAATGTGGCATAGAACTGAAGAATGAGTTCTTCATTCCAGTCACAGATGTCGATGCAGAATGGGAGAATGCCTGCATCATGAAGAACCTGGAGCACTGGTGTGAATGATGGAAGGGTTTCCATGTCAGCATGAGGAATTTGGTGGTGCTCGAAGACTTTCTTCTTCTAAACAAGAACTGATGCATAGTAGTTGAGCTGTGTTGCCATGCAGAATCTGTTGTGACCGGCCCTTGCAAAGTCATAGGGATTTGGACCAGTGAAGAACATATGTTCATTGAATAAATTGCTCTTGAGGAATTTGGGGCGAACTGAGCCTTTGAATGGCATTCTTGGCTTTGGATGAAGTTTTGGCTTGAAGCGCCTCTTAATATCCTTTGGCATGGGAGGAACACATTCAGACTGAACGATTTGGAGAGCTGGTTCCTTAGTTGCGGGGGGGAGCATCAAGATCATCAGCCATTGCAGCTGGAATTTCTTCAATGACGTGGGTGGTCAGATCGGCAGATTCTTCATGTATTTCTTCAGTCGGAGCAGGTGACTGAGGAATATTTGTCATAGGAGTAGTCATTGGTGAATTTGGGTGTGCTGATTCCCAATATTCATCATTGATGACAGGCATTGTATTGCCAATGTCTACATCATCATCAATTTCTTCAACTCTAGCCTCTTCAGCGGTGAAGTGAGGCTGGGGCGATGATACTTTTGGAGTTGAAGCAATGTCTTCAACTTCAAATTCTTCATCAATCTGCTCTATCGAAGCAGCAAACTGATCTTCATCTTCATCTGCGATGACATATTCCACCCCAAAGGGTACAATTTTGTAGGCAGGTGCTGAGGAAATTGGTGTAGCATCAATAGGTCCAGTTGAAGAACTTGCCATAGTCTTCAACTTCTTCATGGCTGGGGTTTCTGAATCTGATGCTTTTCTCTTGAGAGTCTTTTCCTCAGCAGTGTCAGTTTCTTCGGGAACGACTAATGCAGCCGCCCTGGTGTGTTCAGTTTCTTCAGGTGCAGCAAAAGCTTCAGCTGGCCTTTCAGTTTTTTGAGGCACAACTGTGGTGGTTGTCCTAGCATGATCATCAGTGGTCTGAGTTTCCTTAGGAGCACTGGCAGTTGCTTCTGGTGCAGAAGCATTTCCATCAGCAGTTTCATCAGGCTGAGCAATTTCATCAGTAGCTTGAGGAATTTCATCAGCCTAAGAACTTTGTGGTTGCAATCGAGCTGCAACCCTAGTGTTGTGATCCTTCACTATAGCTTGAGCAGCCCTGACGAATCTCACCTTGGTTAACTTCCATTCAGCATCATATCTCTCTTGATCCTCAGAGAGTGTGCGAATTTCAGACTAAACAGTGACGAGTTGATTTGGGGTCAAATTCATCACATTGTCTCTCAAGAACTTTTCCTTTTGAGCCATGTTCCTCTTAGCTCTCAGCGCTTGCTCTCTCTTCCATTTTTCTTCAGAGATGAAGTGGGTAAGGACATGATCCACTACAAGAGGCAGATTTAGTGAAGAAAGTGGGGTGCTTGGGTCTTCATGCCATATATCTATGAAGTTGAGGATCATCTTTGGATCCAGCATGAGAGGAACAGAACTGCACTTTGTTATAGTAGCCCTTCGCTGACTTTGCCTAATGAGTTCTTCCAATTCCTCATCATCAGCTTCATCATCATCATCCTTAGAACCTGAGGGTATGGTCACCACAACCTTGCTTGAGTGAGGACTTGGTCTTTGACCTCGCCCAACAGTTTTCTCCAGCTTCAACACAGAAGGGCTAGTTGAAGACTTTGCTGTGGTAGAGGGGCTTGCTAAGATCTTTGGAACTCTTAAGAATCCCTCAGTCCTCTTACATGATGCTAGATGCACTAGGGTTGAGGACTTTGCAGCTGTCGTAGAAGACTGAGCAGCAACCGTTCCAGCAGCTGAAGACTCTGTAGGCCGAGGCCTTTGACCTTGAGGAATCTGCTGTGAAGGTTTTGAGGTTGAAGAACTTGTCTTAAATGCAGATTTCTTCATAATTATTTTCTTCGGAGCACTTGTAGAAGCTCCGACAGAGGCAACAGCAGCAGAATCTTCATTGAATTTCTTCACTGCCTCTTTGGCTTTCCTCGCCATCTTGGCTTGCTGCTTCTCCCACACTGAGGAAAGTCCTCACCGGTCTTGAGACTAGTGGGATCAACAATTTGATTTGAAGCAAGGGGAGGCCTGCAGCAAGGAGGTTTCACTACGAATTTCATCATGTATTTTGGAGTTACATAACGATATTCCTTCCATTCCCTTTCCCATCTCCTCTCAATTTTCTGCAGACGAATTTTTCTCTTCTTGGTCGTTTCTTTGCCATGTGTTTCTTCATCGGGTGTGCAGTATTCCTCATACACATCATCTGGAATCTCAAAGATAGTGTGCACATCTGGTTCTTTCCGCCTTTCTGAGGTTTCTTTCCGTCAGCCATTTTCTTCACTTGAGGAATTTGAACTCTTGAGGACTCTGAAGAAGTACACAACTTTTCCTCAAGGAGAGCTGCAAATGAGTTAAGTTTATGAGAACCTAGTGATTCATCAGCGGACATGTTGTACCTGTGAACAGAGTATAGGTGTGAGGAATTTGAAGAGGTCATATGCGTTCTCAGAAATTTTTCTAAATAAAATAGGTGAGAGGAATTTGACCATGGGTGTCTTGAGGAATTTCACTAAGTGTTCTTTGTCTCAGGTTCCAGAGTTGTCCATATTTTCAGGATTCACACAATTGAGGAATCTTGAAGAAAATCATTACTTAGGGAAAAACATCAAGTATGTGAAGATGTAAGGTGTTTTTAGAATAAGGTTCATGAAGAATAAACACATTTTGAGGAATATGAAGAGCATTTGAGGATCAAACAAGGGCAGTAAAAATAAATTTTAGTTATCCTGGTGAAGAACACGACGAACAAGAGATGAGATTGGGAAGTTTGTCTGTTCAGATCTCCCACGCCTTAGCTTGGTAGAGAGAGACAACTATAGCAGCGGTGGGGGGAGGACTTCCGCGGCCGATGCGAGTACGGCGACGATGAGGTCGAGGCAGTGAAGCTCTTCCTCACCGGCAATGATGACTTTAGTGGCGGCGCTAGGTTGGAGCTTGGGAGAGGGACGAGATGAGGAGTAACCAATCAAAGTTGAAGGGGAGGGGTATTTATAGAGGGAGTGAAAACCAATCTTCCCAAAGATTTTGGACAAGATTGCCCCTGACCCTTGATCTCCACGCGACAGGTGTCACCCACGTACTTAGAGGTGGCAATAGTGGGGGGTCGTGGGTTATCCAGGCGCGGGAATCGGAACCGTTTGAGCGGGAACCACTGAAAATTTCGATAGTGAAAATTTCAAAGTTTCCGTTCGAAAATTCTTCAGTTGTTAAGAACACAGTGAAGACTCTGAACGAGTTTCAAAGTCAAACGCATATGAAGAATTTGTGAACAGACTGGGTTGAGTTTAGCATAGAGGGGGAAAGGGTCCGATCACATTCACTTAGATGAAAATCAACTTGAAGAATTAGCAATAAGTGAATGTTGTTGAGGACATTGAAAACTCATATATATATAGCCAATGAAGAACACGAGTTTCAAAGTTTGAAGAATTTGAAAAGTTGAGGAATTTGAAAAGTTGAGGAATTTGAAATCTTGAGGAATTTGCAAATATAGGAATTTGATAATTTGAAGAATTTGCAAAAATGACGAAAAACTCAAATTTGAAGAATTTCAACTTTGGTTGGTGGCGTGACCCACCGTATAAGAATGATGATTTCAGACACCGCGTACAATTGTCGTAGGGTTCTGAGAATCAAATTCTTCATTAATTTCTTCACACTTAGAGGGTTATTCTTCATTGATTGAACAAAGACGTTACTTCGTGTGTTTCACATCTAAGTCATCAGTTTCGAATAAGTGTTAGGATGTGTGTCCTTTTTCAACGAACATTCGAAGATTCTAAGATATTTATCTCACACCGCAGCTTGCCAAATCTCTTTTGATCCAAGGGCTTGGTGAAGATATCGGCCAGTTGTTCTTTAGTGGGGATCTGGTCGATGGATATGTCGCCTTTGAGTACATGATCTCGAAGAAAGTGATGACGAATCTTGATGTGCTTAGTCTTGGAGTGCTGAACTGAGTTGTAAGCAATCTTGATGGCACTCTCATTATCGCAGTAGAGAGGCACATTCTTTAACTTGATGCCGTAGTCCTTGAGGGTTTGCTTCATCCATAGTAACTAAGCACAACATGAGCCAGCAGCAATGTACTCAGCTTCAGCAGTAGAGAGTTACACGCAGTTTTGCATCTTCGAGGACCAACAGACTAAGGATCATCCGAGGAAATGACATGTGCTTGAGGTTGACTTGCGATCCACACGATCTCCAGCATAGTTAGCATCAGAGTATCCGACGAGGTGAAGATTTGAGCCCTTGGGATACCATAATCCAAGTGTTGGTGTGTGAGCTAAGTATCGAAGAATATGTTTCACAGCCTTATGGCGTGATTCCTTCGGTGTTGCTTGGTGATGGGGGGATGACCCCGGGGTAGCCTCAAGCGCCCCCTTTCCCCAGCCTCCTAACACAATAAAAGGGCGGGTCGCCTCCCCCAGCGGTACGGCTACACTCTGCCAGAAGCAGCCCGCTGGCTACGCCCCGCTTGTTACGACGTGCCGACCGGCTGGGGGCGTTGCCGCCAGGCCCCCTAGCCGGCTACACATTGGATACCGCCGTTAGGGCGTGCATGGGAACAGTGCCCCCCATCCCATCGGGGGTCAGCGCCGATATGGCCACAGCGAAGGCGTCAGGGCCTCTGACCCTGGCGGATGGTGATTGGGCTTCCAACAGTGCCGACACGCCCCAACCACTCCACATTACCTGCCCCGGCATGGCTATAGGGAGGCCGGCCGTACCGCTGACCCTGGCCGGCCGCCGTAAGACGACGCCACAAGGGGCAGCCCACGCCGTGACGTGACGGGCGTCGGGACCCGCCACGTGGTTCCCGCCGGTTCCTGACGGGACCCTTCAACGGGTGGGACCTACCGGCGAGAAGACCCCACAGCCGGCGGCCCCCGTAGCCGGCCACAGAGGCTACCGGATGGGGCCCCCCTTTGACCTTCTATTTGTATTGTAATCTGGGGGGGTGGCCTATAAAACCCCCCGGGCCACCCCCATGCAAGGGGACGGATGGTCAATCGGCTGATCTCCCAGCTCTCTTCACATCCACTCCACACACACGCACATAGGGAGGCAGAAGAGCAGGCTAGCTCCTTGTTCCTCCACGATCCATACAGCTCAAGGAGCGCCATTGTAATCCGACCATTGTTTCAACGAGACCGAGTAGGACTAGGGGTGATACCTCCCACGCAGGGCCCCGAAACTGGGTACATCGTCTGTCCGCCACCACTTGTGCCTAATCCCACTCCCAGAGCCCGCCGGCGTCCTTCAGCCCCTCTCGATAAGCCTACCTATGGCATCTGCCGTGACAAACCACGACACTTGGTACTCACCGTGGTGCTGTCCATGGCGCCGGCCGGAGTCATGCTCTGGGCGGGACCCTTCACCACCTCCCCCGGCCGCCTTGCGTCCGGGCGGAACCGCCTGCTCATGGGGCTTGCTCCTGCGGGCCTTGTAGGCAGCGCGGCCGGCATCTCTGACGAGTGCCTCGGGCGTGACCTCACGCTCGACGTCACCGTACTCGCCAGGCGGTTCAGCAAGTTGAGCCTCGCCGAAGAACCGAAGGCCGATGAGTACCCTAGTTGGGTGTTCGACAGCACCGACCCTCCCTCGTCCATGGGCACGCTCGCCGCAGGCAAGGCCATCGGCCCCCACACCCATGTGGGAGTGATGGTCACTGTCTCCTCCACCACCTCGGTCCGTGTGCAGGCGGCCGAGGCCGACGCAGCTGTTGCTCACGCCGGCACCTCCGACCCACTCGACGCCACCCTCCGGGGTCTGGGCACTCCTATCGCTACGACGGTAGACCCGGCCACCGCCAGAGCCAAGCTGGAAGCAGCCCGTCGTCTGCTATTCGAAGACGCCAGCGCCCTCGTTGCCCAGTGGCGCCGGATGGAGGCCGCGTAGCTGGAATACAACTCCGCGTACGGTCTCACCCTGGCTGGCCCCGAGCCCAGCCGGCGTGGTGCTGTGCGAGAACGTGGCCGCGTGGTCGCAGAAATCCTCGGTGGCCGCTTCCCTGTCTATGACACCCCCACGGCCAACCTGCGCGGCGCCAAAGTTACCTACGAGGATTTGGCAACCTTCGAGGGCGAGGAGCGGGCCGCACGTGAGCGGAACATCAAGGACCTCATCGACCCTGCCAACGCGCAACAGGTCGTCCTCACGCCCGGGGGGCCATCTCTGAGTTTCCCCGTCGCGAGGGCGAGGACACTGGGGCTGCTGACCGCCGGCCGGCTCAGCACTTCAGCACCCATCGTCCCTCCGGACAGAACGCCCGTGGGAGCAACGCTCAGTGCCCCCCGTCATGCGGAAACGAGTAGCCGGCTGTGAGCAGCCGGCGTAGCGACAATCCGGCTAGCAGCCACCGCCGTGACGAGGCGCTGGCTGGCGGCAGCGCGCGCACCCGCGGGCATACTCCGCCTCCGCGGCAGGAACCCGCGCGGTCCATCCCGCCGGCCGTCCGCCCCAAGCTTGCAGCTCGGCTCGGACCCTGCATCCCCCACAGCGACAACGACGCCCGACTCCGTTTTCACCGGCTGGCACGGTCGGCTCTCCTCGAGGAGGAGGGCTTGATTGGCCCGGCCTGCTTTGGTCCGTGGATCCGCAACGAGTCTTTTCCGCCCAGCTTCATGCTCCCCCGCGACACCCCGAAGTATACCGGGGTCGCCAAGCCAGATGACTAGCTGATCGACTACACCACCGCCGTTGGCATCGCCAGGGCAAACAAGCGCGTAGCCGTCCGCTACGCCCCCCTCATGCTAATCGGCTCGGCCCGCACCTGGCTAAATAGCCTGGCTGCCGACAGCATAAACACCTAGACGGACTTCGAGGAGGCCTTCATCCGCAACGTCACCGGCACCTACAAACGGCCTGGCCGGCCCCGCGAGCTGGCCATGTGCGTCCAGGGGCCGGAAGAGCCCCTCCGCGACTAGCTCACGCGCTGGACCGAGCTCCGCAACTCCTGCGAAGGAGTACACAAGGTACAGGCCATCCAGTACTTCATCGAAGGCTGCTGCGATGGCACCCCCTCAAGCACAAGCTCTTGTGCTCCGAGCCAACCTCCCTGGCGGACCTGATGTCCAAAGCGGACAAATATGCCAAGGCCGATTCCTCGATGAGGATGAGGGCTAAGGCACTGGACAAGCCGGCTACGCCCCCCGCCGCGCCACGGGCGGCGGCCGACAACCGGCAGCAGCATAACGGCAAGCGCAAGAACGACCAGCCCGACTCCCGCTACGGGAGCTGGCAGGTTGCCTCCATCAAACAGGAGCAACCGGCTGGCCAGGCCTCCGGTCAGCGCTAGCGCACCGGCAAGGCCGCCTGGCAGCCCAAGCTGACTTTCGAGCAAATGCTTGACCTCCCCTGCAAAAACCACTCCGGTGCCAAGCCGTCCACGCACACGCTCCTGTAGTGCAGCTTCTCACGGCGATTGGCCCGGGGGGACAGCCTCCCGTCTCCCCTTGCATAGCCAGCCCGCGCTTCGGCACCAGCCCTGGCTCGGGCCCCGGCTCCCAGTCCAGGTCAGGCAGACCCGGCCCCGGCTCGGGGCAACGGCCGGCTGCACGACCGTTTTCCCAAACATGACGACTGCTACGTCGTCTTCACCAGCGAAAAGACGGACAAACACGCCCAGCGCCCGCTCCACCGCGAGGTGAATGCCACCATGCCCGTGACTCCCCAGTTCATGCATTGGTACGAGAAGCCGGTCACCTGGAGCCGGGCGGACCACTCGGCCGTGATGCCGAACCCTGGCAGCTACGCCCCCGTCCTCAATCCTACCATTGCCTCCGAGAAACGCTCGTGCCGCTTCACGCGAGTGTTGGTCAATGGATGTAGCAGCATCAACATCCTCTACCTTGACACCCTGCTCAAGCTGGGGCACAAGGTGGATGATCTGAAAACAAGCCGGACCGTCTTCCACGGCATCGTGCCAGGAAAGTCCTACACCCCTGTCAGCAATATCAAGCTCGACGTCCTCTTTGGCGACGCCAGTCATTTCCGCCATGAGCCGGTCTTGTTCGAGGTAGTGGACCTCGACAATCCCTACCACACATTGTTGGGCCAGCCGGCTCTTGTCAAGTTCATGGCGATCCCCTAGTACGCCTACCTCAAGCTCAAGATGCCGGGTCCCAAGGGCATCATCACCGTCGTCGGCAAATACTAGATGTCAATGGCGTGCATGCGAGACGGTAGCCAGCTGGCCGTGGCCCTGGAGATAGTGGAGGAGAAGCGGCAGGTCGACCGGATGGTGGCCCTCGCCTTTGCCCAGCCGGCCATGCCGGCGCCTCTGTCCCAGTCGGTCGGCGAAGCCTCGTTCCAGCCGTCCAGGGACACTAGGCAAGTGTCGCTCGCTCCGGCCAACACCACCCAGTGCGTGACCATCGGCTCCCACCTCAATAGCAAATAGGAAAGCGAGCTCGTCGACTTCCTCCGTGAGAATCGAGACATCTTTGCATGGTCCCCCAAGGACATGTCGGGTATTCCGAGGAAGTTCGCCGAGCACAAGCTACACGTAGGGCCGGATGCGAAGCCGGTCAAGCAACCCCTACGCTATTTCTCCGAGGAGAAGCGGCATAATATCGGAGAAGAGATCGCCAGGCTGCTCGTAGCCGGATTCATCATGGAGGTATTCCACCCAGACTGGTTGGCCAACCCAATCCTAGTGCTGAAGGAAAACAAGACCTGGTGCATGTGTATTGACTACACAAGCCTGAACAAGGCGTGCCCCAAGGACCCGTTCGCCCTACCGCGGATTGATCAAGTCATCGACTCCACGGCCGGCTGCGATCTACTGTCTTTCCTGGACGCCTACTCCGACTACCACCAGATAAAGCTGGACCGGGTCGACCGGCTCAAGACCTCCTTCATCAGCCCCTTCGGGGCCTACTGCTACATCACCATGTTCTTCGGCCTGACGAATGCAGGCGCTACCTTCCAGCGTTGCATGCAGAAGAGCATCCTTCCTTAGATAGGTAGGAATGTGGACAACATCGTCGTCAAATCCAAGAAGCATTTCAGCCTCCTCGATGACCTCTGGGAGTCGTTGGCCAACTTGCGCGAATACAATATCAAGCTCAACCCGGAGAAGTGTGTCTTCGGCATCCCAGCCGACCTCCTCCTGGGTTTCTTCGTGTCTGCCCGCGGCATCGAAGCTAACCCCGAGAAGATCCGGGCGATCGAGCGCATGCCCTAGACCGTCCGGCTCCACGACGTCCAGAAGTTCACCGACTGCCTTGTTCAGCCGGTTCATCAGCCGGCTGGGCGAGAAGGCCTTGTCCCTCTACGGGCTCCTACGCAAGTCGGCCCTGGTCGAGCCGGGCCGGGACCTCTCGAAGAAGCCGGCCCTGTTCGACTGGTCCGACGAGGCGGACGTGGCGTTCCGTGGCCTCAAGCGGGCTCTCACCAGCGTGCTCATCTTGGCCGTGCCAGCTGACAAGGAGCCTTTGCTCGCCTACATTGTGGCAACCACACGCGTCGTCAGCATCGTCCTGGTGGTGGAGCGGCCGGAGGAAGGCAAGGCGCTGCCGACGCAGTGTCCCGTCTACTACCTCACCGAGGTCCTCTCCGCCTCCAAGAAAAACTACCCGGACTACCAGAAGATGTGCTACGGCGTATACTTCGCCGCCCATAAGCTCAAGCAGTACTTTTAGGAGCACGTCATCACTGTCGTGAGCACAGCGCCGCTGGGCGAAATCATGTTCGGCCGGGACGCCACCGGCCAGATCGCCAAATGGGCCATCACCCTAGCCGACTACGAAATACGGTACAACCCACGCACTGCCATCAATTCCCAGGCAATGGTCGACTTCCTCGTCAACTGGGCCAAAACCCAGTTTGTGCCGCCACCGCTAGACTCCATGCACTGGCGCATGCACTTCGACTTCTCGAAGCTGCGGGCCGGCCTGGGAGCCGGCATCATCCTATCTTCTCCCAGAGGAGACCAGCTCCGCTACGCCCTCCAGATCCACTTCGCCGCCTCCAACAACGTGGCCGAATACGAGGCCCTCGTCCATGGCCTCCAGATCGCCAAGGAGATCGGCATCCAGCGCATCATTTGCTTCGGCGACTCTGACCTTGTGGTGTAACAGGTCTCTAGCGAATGGGACGCCAGGGACGCCAACATGGCCACCTATCGCTTCCTCGTCCAGCAGCTCACCGGCTTCTTCGAGGGCTGCGAGTTCCACCACATCCCCCATGCAAACAACGAGGCGGCCAACGCGCTGGCCAAGATCGGCTCCACCCAACAGGCCAAGATTGGCGCGCAGACGTGGCCACTGTTGAAGCCTTCGATCAAGCCTTCTCCCAAATCGGAGGCCATCTTCATACCGGAAACGCGACCGGCACCTCGGCGGAACCAGCTACCCAACCGGCCCCGCCGGCCGCGGCAGCTTTGCCGGCTCCGCCACCACCAGCCGCCGGTCCGGCGCTGTCCGCCACGGCATTCGGTCCGGCCAAGTCTACGCGCGCCGGCACCGGGCCCGTTGCCGTCATGATGACGCTCGACGCTCCTGCCACGGCCTCGCTCTCGGGGGCTGGCGAGCCGGTCCCGAGGGCTGGGCCGGCCCCTATCTCGGCTCCCTCATGGGTCCAGCCCATCCTGGCGTTCCTCCAGCGTGGCGAGCTCCCCTCCGATGAGGCCACTTCAAGGCAAATTCAGAGCCGGGGCCCATCCTATAGCATCAGCAACCATGAGTTGGTTCATTGCAGCACCACCGGCATCCACCAGGGTGAGAAATCCTCCTCGACATCCGCCAGGGCGAGTGCGGGCCTCATGCCGCCTCTATGTATTTGGTGGCCAAACCATTCCACCACGGTTTCTACCGGCCGACCGCTCTAGAGGCGGCCAAGGAACTGGTTGACAAGTGTGAGGGCTGCCAGTGCTTCAGCACGCAGAGCCATCTTCCGGCTAGCGCTCTCCAGGCCATCCCCCTTTCGTGGCCCTTTGCCGTCTGGGGTCTGGACATGGTGGGACCCTTCAAGACTGCACGAGGCGGCATGACACATTTGCTGGTAGCCGTCAACAAGTTCACCAAGTGGATCGAGGTCCGACCAATCAAGAAACTAGACGGCCCCATGGCCGTCCGGTTCATCGAAGACATCACGGTACGCTACGGTGTCCCCCAAAGCATCATCACCGACAACGGCACGAACTTTGCCAAGGCGCGCTAGCACGTTTCTGCTCAAGGCGGGGCATCCGGCTCGACCCGGCGTCCATCGCCCACCCGCAGTCAAACGGCCAGGTTGAGAGGGAGAACAGCCTGCTCCTGTCCGACATCAAGCCCCGGCTCATGACACCACTGGTCCGGTCGGCCGGCTATTAGGTTGAGGAGCTGCCCGCTGTCCTTTGGAGCCTCCGGACCACGCCCAACCGGTCGACCGGCTACACTTCGTTCTTTCTTGTTTATGGGTCCGAGGCGATCATCCCCACCGACATCGAGTTCGATTCGCCTCGAGTCACCCTGTACAACGAGAAGGATGTGAGGGAGGCAAGGGAAGACGGCGTTGACCACCTCGAGGAGGCCCGCGAACTAGCCTTGAGCCGGACAACCATCTACCAGCAGAAGCTCCGGCATTACCACAACAAACCGATCCGGCCGCTCTCCTTCCGCGAAGGAGACTTGGTGCTCAGGCGGATTCAGCGAACTGCCAGCCAGCACAAGTTGTCCTCCCCATGGGAGGGCCCGTTCATCGTCAGCCGGGCGCTGCACAACAATGCGTACTATCTAATAGACGCCCAGAAGCCGTAGAAGCAAAACAGAGACGTCTCCGGCGAGGAGACGGGGCGCCCGTGGAACGTGGCGCTCCATCGTCCATTTTATTGCTTAAAACCATTGTATGTATCCTCGCCCTTTTGGGCTTATGAATGAAATGGGGGGCCCAAGCCGGTACTTGGAGCACACCCCTTTTTCGATTCCTCCAAAGTTTTCCTATTATTTAAGGCACGTCAACCGGGTCCGGCTCCCGGGCCCGGGGGCTCGCCCGACTCCCCGCTGAGGTGGACAAATAATGTGAGCGAGCAACCCTTTGCCTCCCCTCCCCTAACCAGCTACAGACCGGCTCCCGGCTGTCCGGCTGAAGGGACCACGGGGTACGAAGGAACTTCTCACATGATGGTCGGCCGACGCGCGTGGCAGCCGGACCGACCCAGCAGAGCTATGTTAATCCTAGTAACCGGCCCCTGCCGGCTCAACCTAGCCCTAGCCGGTTGACTCTAAGAGCACGCTGGTTTTCCCCAAGGGTGAAGCCCCGCCCCTGTCCCAGACCGGCTCCCGGCTGGCTGGCAGGCAGGGCGAAAGCCGAAAGGAATCCTGGCATGCAAACACAAGTCAAAAGGCAGAAGGCTAAAGAAGAGCCGACACTCACTTTCCTTTTTAAGAGAACATGGCATAAGTCATAACAATAAAAGGCCCACGGCCACGAGTTCATTACATATACACCCAGTGGGTGGAATTCTAGTCTAAAACAAAAATGCAGGAAAGAAAGTCCTAAGTGATGGCAGCTTCGGGCCGACCCTCCTCTGGTGCTCACGCCTCTAGAGCCGGCGGTGCTCATGCCTCGGGAGCCGGCAGTGCTGGCGCCTCCGAGGACGTCACCTCTGGGGCGGCCGAGGTAGAAGCTCTCACCCCCACATCCGGAGCCGGCTCGGATTCGGCATATTCGTTAGTGTCATTCTCTTCATCGGCCGTCTCGGCGGTGCTCCCCTCTGGGTCGTCCAGGGCGAGTCCGCACCGGTCCTCCGGGACCACCAACGTCGTCTGCCCCGCGCTCTGGGATGTACTCGTCCCAAGTGGCGAAGGACGCAAGGTCGCTCGCCCTTGCCAACATCTCGTCAGCCACCGCCTCCAACTCCGCGTCGGCGCCGGCACGCTGGGCCGTGAGCAAACCCAAGTCCTGCTCGGGGTACCACTGTTGGGGAACGTCGCATGGGAAACAAAATTTTCCTACGCACACGCAAACCTATCCATGGTGATGAGCATCTACGAGAGGGAGAGTGGATCTACGTACCCTTGTAGATCGCTAAGCGGGAAGCGTTAAGAAACGCGGTTGGTGTAGTCGAACTTCTTCGCGATCCAAATCGCCGAGCGTCCCGCGATCCAATCACGAACCGTCCCGCGAACACATCATGATCCGTCCCGTGAACTCATCACGATCCGTCTCACGATCTTGATCACGATCTGTCCCGCGAACTCATCACGATCCGTTCCGTGATCACATCACGAACCGTCTCGCGATCTCGATCACGGTCCTTCCGATCTAGCGCCGAACGGACGGCACCTCCGCGTTCAGCACACGTGCAGCTTGATGACGATCTCCACCATCTTGATCCAGCAAGAGGAGGTGGAGAGGAGAGAGAGTTCACCGGCAGCGTGACGGCGCTCCGGTGATGGTGGTGGTGGAGCAATTCCGGCAGGGCTTCGCCTAAGCGCTGCAGAAATCCGATCTAGAGGAGAAACTGTGCACCGGTGAAACGGGTAGCACGTGGCCGGAAATTCTATCCAAAAACCACCCAATCCACTAGTATATATAGGAGGAGAGGAGAGGAGAGGCAGCCAAGGCCTTTGGGTCGGCCGAAATAGGAGGTGGGAAGAAATCCTACTTCACCTCCAATCCTAGTTGGAGTAGGATTGCCTCCTATTGGCTGATTTTCCACTTTTTGCTTTAGGACTTTCTCTCCTGCGCCATGGGCCTTTGTGGCTGTTTTCCCAGCCCAATAAGGGCTGGTTATTATTCTCCCACAGCCCATGGACCTCTTGGGGTCGAAGTACCCCTCCCGGAGGTCTTCCGGTACACTACCGGCACTCCCGGTACAATACCGATACTCCCGGTACACTACCGATGAGCCCGAAACTTTTCCGGAAACCAAACTGGGACTTCCTATATATGAATCTTTACCTCCGGACCATTCCGGAGCTCCTCGTGACGTCCGGGATCTCATCCGGGACTCCGAACAACCTTCGGTCACCACCATACATAACTCTACACTACCGAAACGTCACCGAACCTTAAGTGTGCAGACCCTGCGGGTTCGAGAACTATGTAGACATGACCGAGACACCTCTACGGTCAATAACCAATGGCGGGACCTGGACGTCCACATTGGTTCCTACATATTCTACGAAGATCTTTATCGGTCGAACCTCTATGTCAAGGATTCAGTTAATCCCGTATAACGTCCCCTTTGTTCTTCGGTATGTTACTTGCCCGAGATTCGATCGTCGGTATCTCCATACCTAGTTCAACCTCGTTACTGGCAAGTCTCTTTACTCGTTCCGTAATACAAGATCCCGTGACTAACACTTAGCCACATTGCTTGCAAGGCTTGTTGTGATGTTGTATTACCGAGTGGGCCCTGAGATACCTCTCCGTCACACGGAGTAACAAATCCCAGTCTCGATCCATGCCAACTCAACAAACACCATCGGAGATACCTGTAGAGCACCTTTATAGTCACCCAGTTACGTTGCGACGTTTGATACACACAAGGCACTCCTCCGATATCCGTGAGTTGCATGATCTCATGGTCATAGGAACATATACTTGACATGCAGAAAACAGTAGCAATAAACTGACACGATCATATGCTATGTTTGTAGTTTGGGTCTTATCCATCACATCATTCTCCTAATGATGTGATCCCGTTATCAAATGACATCTCATGTCCATGGCTAGGAAACCTTAACCATCCTTTGATCAACGAGCTAGTCCATTAGAGGCATACTAGGGACATGGTTTTGTCTATGTATCCACACATGCATTTAAGTCTCCGATCAATACAGTTATAGCATGGATAATAAACGATTATCATGAACAAGGAAATATGATAATAACTAATTTATTATTGCCTCTAGGGCATATTTCCAACAGTCTCCCACTTGCACTAGAGTCAATAATCTAGTTCACATCACCATGTGATTCGCATTGTTATGAATCTAACACCCAATGAGTTTTGGGGCTCGATCATGCTTTGCATGTGAGAGAGGTCTTATAGTCAACGGGTCTGCGATATTCAGATCCGTGTGTACTTTGCAAATCTCTATGTCAAACTGTAATCACTGCTACCACACTCCACTTGGTACTATTTCCAAATGGCTGCTCCACTATACGTATCCAGATTGCTACTACTAGTCATCCGGATAGGTGTTAAAGCTTGCATCGACGTAACTCTTTACGACGAACTCTTTATCACCTCCATAATCAAGAAACATTTCCTTAGTCCTCTGGTTACTAAGGATAATTCCGACCGCTGTCCAGTGATCCACTCCTGGACCACTCTTGTACCCCTTGACAGACTCGTGGCAAGGCACACATAGGTGCGGTACACAGCATGGCATAATATAGAGCCTATGGCTAAGGCATAGGGGACGACATTCATCCTTTCTCTTTCTTCTGCCGTTGTCGAGCTTTGAGTCTCACTCAACTTCACACCTTACAAATCAGACGAGAACTATTTCTCTGGCTGATCCATTTTGAACTCTTTCAAAATCTTGTCAAGGTATGCACTCATTGAAAGTCTCATCAAGCATCTTGATCTATCTCTATAGATTTTGATGCTCAACAATTAGGTAGCTTTATCCAGGTCTTCCTTAGAAAAACACTTTTCAAACAACCTTTTATGCCTTCCAGAAATTCTACATTATTTCCGATCAACAATATGTCAACCACATATACTTATCAGAAACTCTATAGTGCTCCCACTCACTTTATTGCAAATACAAGTTTCTCGTAAACTTTGTATAAACATCAAAAACTTTGATCACCTCATCAAAGTGTATATTCCAACTCCGAGATGCTTGCTTCAGTCCATGGAAGGATCACCAAAGCTTGCACACCTTTTAGCATCCTTAGGACTGACAAAACCTTCTGGTTGTATCACATACAACCTTTCCTCAAGTAAACCGTTAAGGAAATGATGTTTTGACATCCATCTGTCAGATTTCATAATTGAAAACGCAGCAACTGCTAACATAATTCCAACAGACTTTAGCACCACTACGAGTGAGAAAATCTCATCGTAGTCAACTCCTTGAACTTGTCACAAACTACTTTGCAACAAGTCGAGCTTTACAAATGGTGATATTTACCATCAGCGTCTGTCTTCATTTTTAAAGATCCATTTGTACTCAACGACCTGCCGTCCAACGAGCAAGTCTACCAAAGTCTATACTTGGTTTTCATACATGGATCCTATCTCGGATTTCATGGTCTCATCCATTTGTCGGAATCCGGGCCCATCATCGCTTCTCCATAGCTCGTAGGTTCATCGCTGTCCAACAACATGACCTTTAAGACAGGGTTGTTGTACCACTCAAGAGCAGTACACGTCCTTGTCGACCTACGAGGTTCGATAGTAACTTGATCCGAAGCTTCATGATCATCATCATTAACTTCTTTCTTCAACTAACATAGGCTTCACAGAAACAACTTTCTGCGCTGCGCTACTCTGATTGAAACAAGGTTCAATAACCTCATCAAGTTCTATCTTCCTCCCACTCAATTCTTTCGAGGGAAACCTTTTCTCAGGAAAGGATCCATTCCAGCAACAAACACTTTGCACTCGGATCTGAGATAGAAGGTATACCCAACTGTTCTTGGCGTATTCTATGAAGATGCATTTGTTCGCTTTGGGTTTGAGCTCATTAGGTGAAAACATTTTCCACACAAGCTTCGCAGCCCCAAACATCAAGAAATGACAGCTTTAGGTTTCTATCAAACCATAATTCACACGGTGTCATCTCAACGGATTTAGATGGTGCCCTATTTTAAAGTGAATGCGGTTGTCTCTAATGCATAACCCTAAAACGATAGTATTAAAACGATAAGAGACATCATAGTATGTGCTATATCAAATAAGGCATGACTACGACGTTCGGACACACCATCACACTATGGTGTTCCAGGTGGCGTGAGTTGTGAAACAACTTTCACATTGTCTAAATTTGTATGCCAAACTCGTAACCCAGATATTCACCTCCACGATCATATCGCAGAAATTTTTATCTTCTTGTCACGATGATCTTTAAACTTCACTCTGAACTTTGCTTTGAACCTTTCAAACAATTCAGACTTGTGTTTCATTAAGTAAATATACACTATATCTACTCAAATCATCAGTGAAGGTAAGAAAACAATGATATTCACTGCAAGCTATAAACACTCATTGGATCGTATACATCAACATGCATTGTTTCCAATAAGTCACTTGCCCGTTTCATCAAGCCAGAAAACGGGGTTTAGTCATCTTACCAAAAGGCATGGTCCGCATGTCTCAACCGATTCAAAATCGAATGAGTCCAAAGATCCATCAACATGGAGTTTCTTCATGCGCTTTATACCAATATGACATTTAGCGGCAGTGCCACAAGTATGTGGTACTATCATTATTAACTTTGCATCTTTTGGCATCATTGTTATGAACATGTGTATTACTATGATCAAGATTCAATGAACCACACTTACTAGGTGCATGACCATTGAAGGTATTTATTCATGTAAGCAGAATAACCATTATTCTCTAACTTGAATGAATAACCGTGTTGCAATAAACATGATCTAATCACGTTCATGCTTCAATGCAAAACACCAAATAAAATTTAGGTTCGTCACTAATCCCGAAGGTAGAGAGAGCGTGCGATGTTTGATCATATCAACCTTGGAAACATTTCCAACACACATCGTCACCTCACACTTAGCTAGTTCTCCATTTATTCCGTAGCTTTTATTTCGAGCAACCGAACCGGTATCCAATACCCAGGTGCTACTAGGAGTACTAGCAAGGTACACATCAATAACATGCATATCAAATATACTTCTGTCGACTTAGCCAGCCTTCTTATCTACCATGTATCCAGGGTTGTTCCGCTTCAGTGACCGTTCTCCTCATAATGGAAGCACTCAGTCTCGGGTTTAGGTTCAACTTTGGGCTGCTTCACTGGAGCAGCAACTGACTTGCCATCCATGAAGTTTCCCTACTTGCCCTTGCCCTTCTCGAAACTAGTGGTTTTTACTAACCATCAACACTTTGATGCTCCTTTTTGACTTCTACCTTCGCGGTGTCAAAACATCGCGAGAAGCTCAGGAATCATTTCTATCCCTGGCAATTTATAGTTCATCACCAAGTTCTAGTAGCTTAGTGATAGTGACTTGGAGAACTATATCAATCACTATCTTATCTGGAAGATCAACTCCCACTCGATTCAAGCGATTGTGGCACCTAGACAATCTAAGCACATGCTCAACTATTGAGCTATTCTCTTTCGTCTTGCAAGCAAAGAATCTTTGTTTGAGATCTCATATCTCATAACACGGGCACGAGCCTGAGATCACAATCTCAGCTCTTAGAACATCTCGTATGTTCCGTGACGTTCAAAACGTCTTGGAGCCTCAATTCTAAGTCGTAATGCATGACGCACTAAACTATCAAGTAGTCATCAGAACGTGCCTGTCAGATGTTCACAACATCTACAGACGACGCTAGAGGGGGTGGCGTACCGAACGGTGCATTAAGGACATAAGCCTTCTGTGCAGCAATGAGGACAATCCTCATATCACGGACCCAGTCCGCAATATTGCTACCATCATCTTTCAACTCTATTTCTCTAGGAACATATAAAAACACACGGGAGCTACAGTGCGAGCTAGTAATCTACAACATAATTTGCAAAGACACTACTGACTATGTTCATGATAATGAGTTCAATTAATCATATTACTTAAGAACTCCCACTCAAATTGACATCCCTCAGGTCATCTGAGTGTCACATGATCCAAATTCACCAACTCGAGTCCGATCATCACGTGAGTTGAGGTGGCTTCAATGGTGAACATCATTATGTTGATCATATCTACTATATGACTCATGCTCGACCTTTCGGTCTCTTGTGTTCCGAGGCCATGTCTGTACATGCTAGGCTCGTCAAGTTTAACCCGAGTGTTCCGCATGTGCAAATCTGTCTTGCACCCGTTGTATGTGAACGTAGAGTCTATCACACCCGATCATCACGTGGTGTCTCAACACGACGAACTTTCGCAACGGTGCACACTTGGGGAGAACACAATTTATCTTGAAATTAAGTGAGGGATCACCTTATAATGCTACCGTCGTCCTAAGCAAAACAAGGTGCATAAAAGGATTAACATCTCATGCAATTCATAAGTGACATGATATGGCCATCAACTTGTGTTTAAGATCTCCATCTTCGAAACACCGGCATGATCTCCATCGTCACCGGCACGACACCATGATCTCCATCAACGTGTCGCCATCGGGGTTGTCACGCCCTGCATGCTTCTACTACTATTGCTACCGTAGCGATAAAGTAAAGCATTACATAGCGCTTTAATGATTGACACGCAGGTCATACAATAATTAAAGACAACCCTATGGCTCCTGCCGGTTGCCGTAATCACCGACATGCAAGTCGTGATAATCTATACATCACATGATCATCTCATACATCACATATATCTCATCATGTAATTGGCCATATCATATCACAACATACCCTGCAAAAACAAGTTAGACGTCCTCTAATTGTTGTTGCATGTTTTACGTGGCTGCTACGGGTATCTAGCAAGAACAATTCTCACCTACGCAAAACCACAACGGTGATACACTAGTTTGCTTTTCAACCTTCTCAAGGACCGCCTTTGTCGGATCCGATCCAACTAGAGTAAGAGAAACTGTCACCCGCAAGCCAGCTAAGCAACAAGTTGCATCGCGGGAACCGGTCTCTCGTAAGCGTACGAGTAATGTTGGTCCGGGCCGCTTCATCTCACAATACCGCTGAACCAAAATCCGACCAAGGGAGGAAGCAATCTAAGCATCAACGCCCACAAACCTTTTGTGTTCTACTCGAGATCTCATCGAACCATCAACCTAGCTCATGATGCCACTGTTGGGGAACGTCGCATGGGAAACAAAATTTTCCTACGCACACGCAAACCTATCCATGGTGATGAGCATCTACGAGAGGGAGAGTGGATCTACGTACCC
Organism: Hordeum marinum; assembly: GCA_022496015.1. NCBI lineage: Eukaryota > Viridiplantae > Streptophyta > Magnoliopsida > Poales > Poaceae > Hordeum > Hordeum marinum. Next base: position 122,731 of record JAAAWK010000897.1, read on the forward strand.
TTGTAGATCGCTAAGCGGGAAGCGTTAAGAAACGCGGTTGGTGTAGTCGAACTTCTTCGCGATCCAAATCGCCGAGCGTCCCGCGATCCAATCACGAACCGTCCCGCGAACACATCATGATCCGTCCCGTGAACTCATCACGATCCGTCTCACGATCTTGATCACGATCTGTCCCGCGAACTCATCACGATCCGTTCCGTGATCACATCACGAACCGTCTCGCGATCTCGATCACGGTCCTTCCGATCTAGCGCCGAACGGACGGCACCTCCGCGTTCAGCACACGTGCAGCTTGATGACGATCTCCACCATCTTGATCCAGCAAGAGGAGGTGGAGAGGAGAGAGAGTTCACCGGCAGCGTGACGGCGCTCCGGTGATGGTGGTGGTGGAGCAATTCCGGCAGGGCTTCGCCTAAGCGCTGCAGAAATCCGATCTAGAGGAGAAACTGTGCACCGGTGAAACGGGTAGCACGTGGCCGGAAATTCTATCCAAAAACCACCCAATCCACTAGTATATATAGGAGGAGAGGAGAGGAGAGGCAGCCAAGGCCTTTGGGTCGGCCGAAATAGGAGGTGGGAAGAAATCCTACTTCACCTCCAATCCTAGTTGGAGTAGGATTGCCTCCTATTGGCTGATTTTCCACTTTTTGCTTTAGGACTTTCTCTCCTGCGCCATGGGCCTTTGTGGCTGTTTTCCCAGCCCAATAAGGGCTGGTTATTATTCTCCCACAGCCCATGGACCTCTTGGGGTGGAAGTACCCCTCCCGGAGGTCTTCCGGTACACTACCGGCACTCCCGGTACAATACCGATACTCCCGGTACACTACCGATGAGCCCGAAACTTTTCCGGAAACCAAACTGGGACTTCCTATATATGAATCTTTACCTCCGGACCATTCCGGAGCTCCTCGTGACGTCCGGGATCTCATCCGGGACTCCGAACAACCTTCGGTCACCACCATACATAACTCTACACTACCGAAACGTCACCGAACCTTAAGTGTGCAGACCCTGCGGGTTCGAGAACTATGTAGACATGACCGAGACACCTCTACGGTCAATAACCAATGGCGGGACCTGGACGTCCACATTGGTTCCTACATATTCTACGAAGATCTTTATCGGTCGAACCTCTATGTCAAGGATTCAGTTAATCCCGTATAACGTCCCCTTTGTTCTTCGGTATGTTACTTGCCCGAGATTCGATCGTCGGTATCTCCATACCTAGTTCAACCTCGTTACTGGCAAGTCTCTTTACTCGTTCCGTAATACAAGATCCCGTGACTAACACTTAGCCACATTGCTTGCAAGGCTTGTTGTGATGTTGTATTACCGAGTGGGCCCTGAGATACCTCTCCGTCACACGGAGTAACAAATCCCAGTCTCGATCCATGCCAACTCAACAAACACCATCGGAGATACCTGTAGAGCACCTTTATAGTCACCCAGTTACGTTGCGACGTTTGATACACACAAGGCACTCCTCCGATATCCGTGAGTTGCATGATCTCATGGTCATAGGAACATATACTTGACATGCAGAAAACAGTAGCAATAAACTGACACGATCATATGCTATGTTTGTAGTTTGGGTCTTATCCATCACATCATTCTCCTAATGATGTGATCCCGTTATCAAATGACATCTCATGTCCATGGCTAGGAAACCTTAACCATCCTTTGATCAACGAGCTAGTCCATTAGAGGCATACTAGGGACATGGTTTTGTCTATGTATCCACACATGCATTTAAGTCTCCGATCAATACAGTTATAGCATGGATAATAAACGATTATCATGAACAAGGAAATATGATAATAACTAATTTATTATTGCCTCTAGGGCATATTTCCAACAACCACGACTTGGCAATGCGGAGCACCATGCCCGCGCCGGCTCGTGCCGCGGAGGCCCTCCAGGCGTTCACCCGCGCGGTTCCGAACTACAGCCACCTCGACAGCCGGTTCATGCAGCCCGGCTCCGCTGTGCCGGGCCAAAGCACGCGGACCAGCGCGATGCCAGCCGCTTGGAGCCGCCACAGGGCGTGGACCACCTCCGACAGACGCGCCTCGGTGGCATCCCCACCTCGTCCAGGGGCCAGGGAGCAAGCGGCCCAACAGCCTCTCCTCACGCCCACCGAGCCTCATGGTCGGCCTCCACGGCCGCCTCCGCGACCTCCCGCGTATCAGGGAAAACCCCTAAGAAGAAGACGAGGGATGAGTAGGGAGCCAAGATAGAAACCCAGAAAGAAGGCGCGAGAAGAAAAAGGGAACAGAAACTTACAGTGCAGCATCTAATCCACCTCGTGCCCTTGCTCCTACAGTTGCACCTCCCTGGCTAACCACTCCTGGCGCCAGCGCTCGTGCGCATCCCGGGCCGCCTGCGCGTCCTCGGCCGCCTTGGCTAGTGCAGCGTCCTTGGCCTCCAACTTCTCGCGGAGGGCCTTCTCCCGCTCCTCCGCCTCCTGACGAAGGGCCGCCCCTTGGTCTGCCAATGCTTGGCGGTAGGCCGCCTCGCGGCCCTCCCGCTCCACCTTCACCTAGTCTGCCTCCCCACGGAGCCGGTCGCACTCTGTCGTCAGGAGTTTCCGCTCCTCGTAAAGGCGCACCACATGGGTAGCTGCATGAGAAGAAGCCGCTATTGTCAGAAAGGATTCAGCCCGCCTCCGGGGCAGCCGGCCTAATTCCCGGGGGCTACACCCAGTGGGTGCACTTGCGCGCTCCCATTGAAAGATCGCAGGAGCACATACCTCACAAGTCCGTGGACATGACGGCGAGATGGTTCTTTGCTCCTCGGTACAACCGCGGCAGGGTGTTGTATGCGGCCACCCGGCGGTCATGCGTTGCCTGCAAAACAATAAGAGCGCACAACTTTACGCTCAACCCGCCTGCACCCCAGCCAGCTCGAGCCTCGGGGGCTACACCCAGTGGGTGCGCTGGCATGTCCCCACTCGAAAAGACGGAAAAACGCAAATCAAGAGAAGAAGGAAAGAAGAAACTCACCACGACCGCCTGCTCCAAGGTCACTAGCCGGTCGTTAGCGGCCCGAGCGTCTTGTGTCGCCTGGGCGCGGCAGGCGGCAAACGCTTCGACAGTGGCGGCCACCGTCGTCACGAGGGCGCTCGACGGTCCGACAGGGGCCGGGGTCCCGGTCGCCGCCCAGGTCTGCTGCGGCCGGCCTCCATCTGCAGGTCCTCCCTTGCCGGAGACCGTGATGGGACCGGCCCCTCCTGTCGCCGTCGCGCCGGGGGCCGCCGTCGACGCGCTCGCGGCGGCCGTTTCCCCGGACATCGCGGCCCCCACCTCCGGCACTCCGCCTCCGGTAGCTCCGGGACAACTCGCATTCGGCGCCGGTGCCTCAGGAATCGGTGCCTCCAAGGCCGGCCCGTCCGGTGCCGGCACCTTCGGGGCTGGTACCTCAGCCCCCGGTGGCATGTCACCTGCCACCGGCTGGGCGGCGTCGCGGTCCATGTTTGCCTTGTCCTCCGCGGCCTTCGCGCTCGCCTCCGCCATTCGCTCGGAGCCATGGTGGCCCTTCGACCTCTTCTCCCGCCCGCAGGGGAAAGGCTCCCACGCTCTGCCAGCGGCCTCCCCGCTGGTTCCTCGGAGGAGGGGGAACGACTCCCACGCTCCGCCAACGGCCTCCCCGCTGGCTCCAATCGCCTCTTCACCGCTTCCTCCCATGGGCGGAGCTCCTCGACACGCCGCTCCCGCTCGGCCACCTCAAAGACGAGCAACGCCTGGCGCTCCCTCTCCTCGGCAGCCGTCGGCGGTGCCACACTCTCCGTCTCGCCACCTGGGGTCCTCCCCAGGGCCGCGCCTCCCTAGTCAAGACGAAATAAGGGACTAGGGGGAAGGTAGAACGGAGCAAGGTGGTGGACGAGATGGACTTACATGGTGACGACGGGAACTGCCCTCCTCATGGGTCCCACCGAGGCGACCTTCTGCTTCTTTCCCCCGCCTCTGCGGCTGTCGCCCGGCTACGTGGTCGCCGCACGCTTGGGCGCCGGCTTGTTGGCGGCCGGCCTTTTCCCCTTGTCGTCCGCGTCCGGGCCTCCACGGCTGGAGCCGCCGCCGGCTCGCGGTTGGCGCCTTCGCGGCGTCGTGACCTCGTCCTCCGAAGCCTCGGGCTTCCTAGGAGCCTCAGCAACCCGCGTTTGGGGAGGAGACTCACCCGTTGATTCGGCCTCTTCAGCCCCCTCCGTCTCCGTCTCCACGTCGCTGGCTCCGGACGCTCCGGCTCGCTCGGAGTCAGCCGACTCCACGTCATCGACATCCTCGAACTCCTCGGGGTCCGACTCTGCCGTGTCGGGGGCCGGCTCCCCGTAGTTCCGCAGCAACGAGAAAAGCTGCGGGCTGGCCAAGCGGCATGCTGTCAGACTAAAGGGGGGAGGGGTACTGCCTCTAAAAGAACATGGAGGGGAGGAGCCAGCTAGACACTTACCTGCGGTGCCGGGCGGCTCCGGCTATACGGGGTTTTCCCCTATTGCCATTCGCCCTCCGCCATCTTCGTTGTCGAGATGGCGTTCACCCTCCTCGCCACATAGGCTGTATTCATCTCCTTGGTGGAGAGCCGGCATGGGTCATGGCGTCCCCTCATCTGGCAGATGAGGTGCGGCTGGTGCTGCAGCGGATGCACTCGGCGTGCCACCATCATGGCCAACAGATCTGTGGCCTTCAGCCCCTCCGATCCGGTCATTGCGAGCAGGCGCTCGCAGAGCCGGTCCGCCGTCTCGAGCACCGGAGACGCGGCCGCTCGCCAGTTTAGCATAGCGGTTGGTAGGTGGTTGGCGAAGTCAGGGAGGTTGATGTAGTCCTCCTCCGGCTTCACGTTCTTCACGTAGAAGAACCCCCGCTGCCAGCACTTCACTGACTCGTGCAGCAGGAGTTTTGGGAAGCTGGTCCCCTTGCGGATATGTATCAGGGCACCTCCGTAGGCGGTCATCACCATCTGTTTCATCGCCAGATCATTCACCGTCTGCCGCTTCAGGAAGAAGAGCCGACACCAGAGGTCAAGCCTCGGTGCAACCCCCAAGTACCCCTCGGAAAGGGTGATGAACGCCGCCAGCTGTAGGACGACGTTGGGGGCGAGGTGGTGCGGCTACAGGCCGAACCGCGTCAAGAAGCGGTAGAAGAAGGTGCTCGCCGGCAGCCCGAGCCCGCGGAGGAAGTGGTCGGCGAAGACAACCACCGCGCCCTCCCACGGGGCCGGGGAGTTCTCCGGCCCGGCTGGGCGTGCCTCCAAGTGCTCCTCCGCCGGGAGCTTGCGGCGGTGGAGGAGGTGTTCGATGGAGGAGGTGTTCACTCCCTTCCCATGCGCTCTTACCCGCCATGGTCTCCGAGGGGGCGTGCGGTCGCGGCGACGGGCGCGGGAGCTCGGCGGTGGACCGGGATTTCTCCAGCGGCAGACGGCGGCACGGCCTGCCCGCGTGCTCTGGCCTCCTGCTCTCTCTCTCTCCCTCTCTCTCGTTGCAGGGGGAGGAAGCCGACGAAGGCGATGTGATGGTAGGGGGAGCGAACGGGCCGTTTTGCCCCCCTCTCGACATTTAAACCCTGCGGGGTGATCGTGGGGGCCGGATTCATTGCGCATGACCCCCACGATTCCCACAGCGTGCGGGGCGGATATCTTGGCGCTCGGGAACGCCAACCGTCCGCCCCACGCCGCAAAGGATACCCGTGCGTGGGCCGAGGCTGCGGTCGTGGAGGGCCCTGCCCCGCTGCCCGGTCTTTTCCGCCGCGTGGCACGTCTCCTCTACCCGGTGGGGAATCTGAGGTAGCGCGCGAAGCGTCGGCCAACTGTGGAGCCTGCCGTTGCTTGCCGGCTTCGCTCGACTCTCAAGCCAGCCTGCGCTGCAAGAACGATCTTCGAGCCGGCGAGGACTGCCATGGCTCGTCGGCGGGTCCTCCCCGATCTCGGGGACTACAAACGGGGGGATGACCCCAGGGTAGCCTCAGGCACCCCCTTTCCCTAGACTTCTAAAGCAATCAGAGGGCGGACCGCCTCCCCCTGTGGTCCGTCTATGCCCTGCCAGAAGCGGCCCACCGGCTATGCCCCGCCGGTTACTGTCATCAGGGCATGCGTGGCAATCGTGGCCCCCATCCCATCGGGGGTCAGCTCCGATATGGCCACAGCAAAGGCTTCAGGGCCTCTGACCCTGGCGGATGGTGACCGGGCTTCCAACAGTGCTGGCACGCCCCAACCACTCCATTACCTGCCCCGACATGGCTACAGGGTGGCCGGCCACACCGCTGACCCAGCCGGCTGCCACAAGACGACGCCAGAAGGGGCGGCCCGTGCCGTGATGCGACCGGCGTCGGGACCCGCCACGTGGGCCCCACTGTTTCTTGACGGGATCCTTTAGCCGGCGGGACCTACCGGCGACAGGACCCCAGAGCCGGCGGCCCCCGCACCCGGCCAAAGAGGCTGCCGGCTGGGGCCCCCCTTTGACCTTCTATTTGTATTGTAATCCGGGTGGTTGTCCTATAAAACCCCCCGGGCCACCCCCATGCAAGGGGACAGATGGTCGATCAACGCATCTCCCAGCTCTCCTCACGTCCACTCCACATACACACGCATAGGGAGGTAGAAGAGCGAGCTAGCTCCTTCTTGCTCCACGATCCATACAGCTCAAGGAGCGCCATTGTAATTCGACCATTGTCACAACGAGATCGAGCAGGACTAGGGGTATTACCTCCCACGGAGGGCCCCGAACCTGGGTACATCATGTGTCCACCACCGCTTGTGCCTAATCCCACTCCCGGAGCCCGCCGGCGTCCTTCGGCCCCTCTCGATAAGCCTATCTATGGCATCTGCCGTGACGAAACCAGGACACATAGCAACGGTCGGAATTTCGAACTATGAAAGTCCTTGGGCTTATCATGTTCCTCACTTGTAGGCAATTCGCACTCGCGAAATCCTAACTCCTCAGTCAGATCAATTTCCTTAGAGACCAGAAAAACTTCGTCTCTGTCACTGAAGAACTTGACTGAACCATAAGAGATTTCCAAAGGCTTCACTCGAAGGATTGTATAGGTTGAGGATTTTGGAGTTGAGCATCAGTTGGAAATTTTCCTTAGTATTACCTCGGCCCCCTTTAATAGTACGGTGTTTCCTATGACTCAAATAAGGAAATGAAACTACAAAAATAAAAGTCTTCACGCTTCATATTCCACGTTCATATCTTCAAGGTAACACCAACTTCTCCATTTTCAAAGTCTTCACAAAGTCTTCACCAAAGTCTTCACCAAAGTCTTCACAAAGTCTTCACTTGAAGACATACATTTTTAGGGGTCGATAATCTCCAAATATATCAAACTGCTCATCGACTTGTAGAGCCTGTGTACACTCACAAACACATTAGTACCTTAACCTATAGGTCTTCAATACACCAAAATCACTAAGGGGAACTAGATGCACTAACACTTCTCCTCAGGTAAGTCAAAAAGGGAGTGAAGTTTAGAGTCCTCCGTCGGTCCTTCTCGCCGTCGTCCGCGCGTCACCGGCGGCCCTCCTCCGCACCCAGCATGTCGTGGAGGCCGGGGACCGTCGCAGCCCATTCTCGTCGCTAGGAGGGGCCAGGCCTCCCCTCATCGATGGCCTCGTCTTTGCTGGAGCCGTGGACAGGGTGCTCCCGCGCCTCTTCTTCCTCAACTTTGGGCTTGCGTCGTCGTTGCTTTCCTCCTCTTCCCTTCCAGCCGGTTGGTGGTCGTGCCCCCCTCGGTGAGCCGCCACGTCCCCTCTTTGTTGCCATTGCGTAGCTCACCGTCGCCATAGTTTCTCGCTGTCGCCGCCATGTAGATCAAGTCGTGGCCTTGAGGGCCTCGCCTCCGTCTCCCTCGTCGTGAGACGAGCAGGGGAATGGTTCCCCGTAGGTTCCTGCAGCTCCCGCAGGAGGCTTCCCTCGCCGGAGAGCACCGCTGCCACCGGAATTCACCGCTGCCGTTCCTCTGTCAGAGTTCTTCAGTTTCGTCAGATAGTGTCCTGCGTGTTAGTAGATGAGGTGCGAGATCCCCTCTTGTTCAGACAATCCGTCCCGTGACCGAGAGGTCATGGGTTCGATCCCCGGCTCGCCCCCCCTTTTTTTACCTGTTTTAGGATTGGTCGAGTGCGGTGTGTGGTGTGCAGATCCGCTACGGACACATGAGATCTGGCGTGGCTTTATGTTGTTGTGTGTGTACCTGCGTGTGTTTAGGTGTGTGTTGGATCTGCTGTGGCCAGCAGGATCAAGAGTGGGTGTGTGTGTGTGTGTGTGGCAGTGTGTGTATGTGTGGTTGTGTGGTTGTGTGTGTGTGACAAGTGGGCCTTGGCCCCACTTGTTATCCACAGAGGGGCCCTGGTGCCTATGCCAGATGGGCCCCTCCTATATATTGTTTTTTCTTTTATTTTGTTTCGTGTTTATTAGTGTTAAATAGATTATTTTCCTTTTCTGGTAATATTACTAAATCTGGATATGTTCATATTTGAACATGAGCATTTTTATTAAGTTTTCACTTATAGGAATGTATGGTATTTTTCGAGCTAGTGTTGTGCTATGCTGTTACATGCAAGTACATAGGTATGATATATGATTTTGGGGTAGAATCACCGAAGGAATCCATTGGTGCAACTTGTTTTGTCATTTGAGCAAGTTTGACAAAATGTCATTTTGTTACAACGTGTCATTTTGTCATTTTAGTTGTAATTAATCCATGCTTGCTATGATCTTTGTGTCAACATGGAGGTGGTAGTATTTCATGAGTAGAATGCCATGGTATTCTCTTTTGACATGATAATCTTGCATATAAGTGGGAATCATGCTCCAAAGTGGCTATTAAAATGTTGTTGTTTTCAACATGCTAAATATTTCCAAGTCCTAGAAGTTGTGTAGTTGGATGATTTGATAAGCATGTTATGTAGTTTTTGTTCATCCCTTGTTTGAGGTTGGGAACTTCCTTTAGCTCTATATATTTGCTGTGAAAGTTGCTATGTTGCTATTTTGTGACAGATTGTTTATTTTAGTGTTTTGTGACTTGTGGGAGCTATGCTCCATGATTTTGCTTGATATTTGACTCTATTGTGGTTGGTTTTTCATGGCCTAACCAGTGGCTACCTTGGAATATCAAGGAATAGCCCATGGCCTTCATTGTCTCATGCTTTGCCTTCGTAACTTCCGTGAACGTAGCGTGAGAACCGTAACCCTGTTTCCTACGTTCTACATATGCATTTGCATCGTCTTTGCATGAAGAATACATATTTTACATGATCATGCATGTTCATACAACTTAACATGAGATTCTGCCCAGAATTGTAAATAACTTAACTATAGCATGTGAAACATGACTAGTTTAGGATTGTCATGGTAAATACTTCAAATGAATTATGCATTATCTTGTTTGTGCATTGCACCTTGGTTGGTTGTTTATTGTTGCTGTTTATCCTGGGTAGACACAAGTGTTGAACCTGAGTACGAGGATCCAGGAGAGTACCACTACGAGGACCCCTCTCTTTGTCCCTCTGAAGAACCAATAGGCAAGATGATCGTACCCGGATCCCGACACTATTTTTGCTTTGCTAGATGTCTTGCTCTTATAATTACATAAGCGTTACCTACCACTTGAATGTCAAGCCTCCTACATTGCCATGATAGCCTCTAACCCCTCCACATCCTAGCAAACCTTGTTTAGCTAAGTTACCGCTGCTCAGCCCCTCTTATGGCGTTCTTAGTTGCAGGTGCAGGATGTTTCCATGTGATAACATGGATATCTGGCATTTCACAATATTATCTGCTATTTAATTTAATACACATATATATATTGGTATGGTGGAAGGCTTGGCCTTTTGCTCGGTGTTTTGTTCCACTTTTACCGCCTTAGCTACTTATTACCGGTGTTATGTTTCCATACTTTGCGCTCCTAACATGCTCAGGGTTGTTATGGGGACCTCTGTGATTATTAGGTTGAGATTAAAACTTGTCTGGAAAGACCCAACACTTATCTCCAAGCACTTTGATCCTCATCTTGAAGATCCTCACAAGGCTGTTCTGGTTATCCAAAATCCCTTTGATATCCTTTTGCATGCCTTGGACAACTGTGATCAGAATATCCATTTGCTCGTTGCTGGATCTGGGGACTTGAGCACTAGCGGCTCAAACAACTTATGCCTCTGCTTGTGCTGTAGAAGATGTGTGATGATCTTGGTCCATCACCACAACGTATCCTCAAACTCTGGTTGTAGGGTCAGGTGTGGGCGATCAAGAGAAAAAATGTGCTTCTCCAATTGTGAGTTGATGAGCAACTGGCTATAGGGTGCATAGCAGCATGAGCGCTTTTGGTCAGCAGCAACCCTCTTGATTGTCTCAAGAATCAGATCCATGACTCTAATCATGGTGTTCTAGTCAAGGTGGATCAACATATTAATGGAGTAGCCTCGGATCATCTTGTGATCTCCAGACTTGGACATCAATGTATGCCTGAGTATAGTGTTCATTGTCTGAAGTCCAGCTTGCAGATAGTAGATAGATCCTAGCTTGTGTGATTGAACCTTGTCAGTGGGGATAGGAGTATACATGTCTTTCATGGCATTGTGACTAGCCTTGGGTTCAGAGTATACATCCAAATCTCCTTCCTGTGCTTCTGGAACTTCCAGTAGAGCAGCCAATTCCTCAACAGTGGATTCGTACCTAGCACCTTCAGTCATCCATCCAATTCTACCATCTCCATAGAAGTTAGTAGTGGAGTAGAATTGCATGATCATCTCGTCGTTCCATGTTGTGAGTTCTCTACCAATGAACTTATCCAGACCAACGCAATGAAAGTTATTTTGGACACTTGGGAAGTAGTCCACATTGTCCTTAATAAACTTCCAATCGACATATCTCATGTCGCTAACACAGGGCTCTTATCAAGTAAAACGGTCTCATAGAAATCCCGTTGCTCTCTGGTATAGAACATGTAGTCAACAGTGGTCTTCCTCCTCTGAGCATATGGATCTATGCCTCTCTAGTCTCTCAAGCATGAGTCTTTCCGCTTCTTCATGTCCTCAGCTACCAAATGGCTGGCATCATGCACTAGAAGATTTGTGTCCGAGGTTCATCAATGTGGTTAGGTCATCATCATCTTCAGTTCTGGAGGCAGTCCCCTTGTTCTTGTCTGAAGCAGGAATGTCTTTGGTGGTCCTCTTGGTCTTTTGCACTGCAGTCTTCTTAGATGCATGTTGGTGCTCTTGGAGGTGCCAGTCTTTGGCATGGCATCAGCCATGAGCTTCTTGGCTTTCTTCTTGGGAGGCACAATCACAGCATGTTCTTCCTCCTCCTCCTAAACAGCAGCACCAGCAGCCTCCTCTGGATCCTCAAACATAGAGGTAGGCCTGCCCATAACACGAACAATCCTCTTCCTAGACTTCTTCTCCCCTGCCTTATTAGGCATAACTTTCTTGGGGACCTCAACTTAAATAGTTGCTTTGGCAATCTCATGTACTTTGAATGTTGAAGCAGGAGCATAGACCTACCTAACAACTTTACGAGATGAAGTAGCTTCAGTTGCTGACTTCTTGGCAGCCTTTTTTTGCTTCTTAGCAAGAACCTCCTCAGGAATGAAATATGAGTCTTCTTCATTCGAGTTGAGCTTCTTCCTGGTTCTGGTGGCAGCCTTGGGCAACCCATGAGAAAGAACATGCTTCTGGGCTTGTTCCAAAACTCATATCAACTCCCTGCTCTGGCAAATTCTGACTGTCTTCTGAGCCTAACATACTGACCCTGTGAATAGAGTATGGGAGAGCAGAAGAAGATGAGTCATCACAAAATGAGGCTGGTTTTTGAAATTTGAGTAATGAATTCTCAAAAGTTTTGCAATCTTTCAAATAGATATCAGTGCAGCCGGAAAGAAATTTTCGGTAGGGCTGAGACATACTCACTCTTTAACAAGAACTTGGCAGCCTTTTTGCTCGGACTGAAAAGAACTACTCGGTTCCACCGAGTCAGTTCTCAACCTCACTGAAAAGCATATCGGTGAGACCGATAATTTTGTTTCGGTTCCACCGAGATTTATCAAGCGGACGGCAAAACCCTAGAAAATCCATCTAACGCGAGATTTTGGGGATTTGAGAGGATAGGAACATGTGCAAAGTGTGCAATGATGATTAACAAGTATCTAATGCGCAAGAATCGGATGGAGAGCGCACTAGATATCGAATCCGTACCCTAGCTTGGCACGGATCCTGTACGGCAGCGACAAGGTAGTGGATTTCGTCGACGACGGTGATTCCTAGCGGCGGAGCAGCACGGGGAGACAAGGGCGATGACCAGGGGTCTTTGGAGAGGCAACTTAGGGTTTTGGAGTGCGATGTATGTGATAGAAATTTCAAAGCATCGGGGTCTAGACTTATATACCCACCACTGTCCGTGACACCGATTTTACATTTTCGGTGTCACTGAGTGCCTCAACTGTCAGTTGACAGGGACACTTGGTGTAACTGAGAAAATGGAATTAGTGGTACCGATATTGAAAAACTAGGTCAACCCTAGGCATTCAGTGAGACCATGATTTTGGTGTTGGTTCCACCGAGATGCACTTGGGAGGTTTTAAAGGTCAGTCCTTGTCGATACGGAACTCCGAGTGATCCACACACAGAGGAATCAAAAAGCACTTGTTCAAATTTTGTGATGCAACATGAAGAGAGTATGAGGTGAGAAAGCATACATAGCTAAAGAAGTGGTCCTAGGCATTCTTGTATATCCAATTGGCAAAAGATAAATCAAAAGCCAAATAGCAACAATTGATATCCTTGAATTAGAAAATATATGCAGACCAACATGCTCACACAATAAGATGTCAAATCAAATCATGACAAACATGCACAAATACTCTAGCATCTAACAAGCACTTGGGCGATGACGAATTCATCTATATATGAGTATTTGACTTAGGAGCCAAGTAAGAGTACTTGATCATAGGTCATACTCATCGTTTAAGCACAAGTGGGGTTACCACTTTTACAGAAAGCATTTAATGTTTGTCACATACTAAGAGATGCTTTGACTCAAGTCTTAGAGAAAAGCTCCCCCTTGATCTAACATCCCCCCATAAGAGGGATAAACTAACCTTTGGTTTTGTCGATGAAGACTTCATGTTGGTGAGGTAGTGGTGGATGCTCAAGATTGATGAAGATCACCAAGAGTTGGGAGCATCCTTGTTGTTTCCTTACTCTTCTCACCTACATGGGTTAGTCCCAACACACAAGAGACAAGTACAAGGATATCTATGGACATGGCATGCAAAGCATGTGTAATGATGTCCATTGATTTGTTGATTACCTTGTCCCTTGCTTACCTTTGAGGGAATGTGTGACTCCTTGATCTATTGCATAGGGTAGATGTTGATTGCAAATAGATCTTGCCAATAATGGATGTGAGTGAATTTCATTGGCGGAGTCACCCTCAAGAACTCTTTAGTTCTTCTTCTTGGGAATCCACATCAAGTTGATGGGGATTCTTGGTGTTGAAGTAGCACTTGTAGAAGTAGCCTTGGGAACCCACTTCACCAAGGCTTGGGGTTCATCTTCATAAGAGTCAAAGTCCTCTTGGAGCTTGTTCTTGCCCTTGAGCTTGGTGTCTTGTGGTGGAAGGTCATCTTGAGTGTTTGTCCCCTTGGGAAGATTCTTTTCATACTTCTCCTTTTGAGGGACAAACTTGGGTTCGGGATATTGACCTTCTTCCCATTCAACTCCATTAGCGTTGAAGTAGCCAACACCTCGATTCTTCCGATATCCTCCATGCTTGCGTACAATCTCATCAAATTGCTTGTACCCTTAAAGACTCTTGTAGATACCTTTTTCTATAATCCCTTTCAATAAAGCATTTTCTTTCTCAAGTGTAACTTGGTTAAGAGAATCATCATTAGTGGAATCAATAGAACTACTAGGAGCAGCATCATTAGGTTTAGCATTTTTATTATTGCTACTAAATGAAGAACCTTTCTTTCCTTTGTTACTAGTTTGCTTAGATTTTACTTGTGGCATGAACGTAGACAAGAGTAGTAGTTTGGCAAGATAAGATGAAGTCTTATTTCGGAGATCGTCATTGATAGCTTTAAGAAACTCATGTTCTTGCTCCAAATTGAGCTTCTCGAAGCGTAGCTTCTCATGAGTTCTTACAAGCTCTCTATGATCTTCAAGAGTAGATTCATGAGCTAACTTAAGAGTGTTGAGTTCTTTAGTTAATTCTTCTATTTTCATGTTATCATCGTCAATTGACTTATCTTGACTAGTATGAGAAGTATCAAGTTCATTATGATTAACATCACTAGTTTTATCACATATCAAGTCATCATCACAAAGCAAATCATCTTCATCACTATCGAAATCAAGATATTCGGGGTGAGATAACTTGGGGCCTTTAGCCATGAAGCAACTTCCGCCTCCTTCATTTGGTGAATCAAATAGCTCATAGAAGTTGGTTGTCACTAGTGCAATGGCGGCAACACCATCATCTTGACTATAGTCAGAGTTGGAGTGATAGCTTCTCTCGGAGCGATTGTCGGAGTCGGAGCCGGAAACCCATTCACCAACATGGGCTTGATGCTTTATTCTTGAGTAGCTCTTGGTGTGCTTGTACTTCTTCTCTGAGTCCCTACTTCTCCTTGAGGGTCTTCGTTCATAACGATTATCTCTACTCCTTCTCTCTCTTCAAGGTGATTCATCTCTTGAGCTTCGTCTTCTTGATGACTCTTGTCATCGTTTGTAGGGAGCCGAGCACTCATTGGAGTAGTGTTAGGGCTTCCCAGATGTAACATCCCAAAATTCCATTTTGGAATGTTATGAAATATAGCTATGCATCTATCATCATCATTTCTTGAATGTATATATTAGTTGAAATGCCTTCTCTGAATTTCTGAAACCCCTTTCTACTTTCAATGTGTTGCTTTCACCTATTTGAAATTCTTGGTACAAAGTTCAAATAAGAGAGGAGGAACATGAAACTCCACACCAGGACCTAATTGGTGTTTTATCTGAACAATAAAAAAATCAGGGGTTGTTTTGAAAATATTTGCAAAAGGATTTAAAAGCAAATAGGCCATTTCTGAAAATAATATTTTCTTCAAATTGTTCAAATGACAGAATAAAAATGTTCAATGAATGGAATTTATTATTCTGTTAATTCTGATATATAATACTCCTATATTTGAAAATGTGTTGAATGCTTTTAAAGAGGTTTTACTGCTCTAAATATTAAAAAGAGTAACGGATTTGCATTTAAACGGGTCGGCCCACGGGCATTTATACGCGAATTGATTAGGAGCCGGTCGACCGACGCGCCTTCGCTGCTCCCTCTCTCTCTGACATCTGGAACCACCCGACCGACCGTTCGCACCGCGCCGTCGCCGAGATTCCCTCGCCCCGGATCTCCCTCCTCTCTCCTCCCCGCACCCACCCGAGCACCCCTGCCCCTCCTATCTCCATTCCCCCCCCGAATCCCCTCTCTCCCTCGCCGAGACACTGCCCAAACACCTCGCCGGAGCTGCTCCGACCACCAAGCTCTCTCCACTCGTGCCCGTCGCCTCGGACGTCCCCTCGCCCCTCCGACCCCACCACTCGACGCCCGACGTTCGCCACCGTCGTCTGGACCACTCAACTGCCACGGAAGACCACCGGAGACGCGCCCCGACGCCCACGTCGCCTCGGCCTTGCCGGAGAAGCCCTCGCCGGCGACCCACCTCATGGTGAGCACCTCATCCGTTCGATCTGGATCTGACGATCCAGATTATAACATATTAACTCCGCGAACCGTTTTCTTTTCGGTTCGGTCGACCGCCCGAAATCACTCAGCGCTCGCCCTCTCCGCCAATAGGATCTTGCCACGTAGCACTGACCGGTCGGTAGTTTATTTTTTTCTTTTTCTGTTTAGTTTTAGTTAACAGATTGTTTTCTGAATTTGTTTTGCTTATATCTTTTAAACTATTTAATGTTTTGAGTTGATTCTTTTTGCATAATATCACATTTGTCATGTAATTTCACTATGTAGTCTTAGATTTTCAAATTGAACTCTAAAATTTGAATTTAGTCAAATTTTCTCAAATCACTCAAGTATGAATAACTAGAGTTTGAAAATAGATTTTGATATGAATCTTTTTGCTACTGCTTGGTATTAGTTAGGACTAGCAGATTGCTTAGTTTGAGGGTTTTTTGAATGATTTTGATTAGTGTTCTAGCTATAAACAGAATCTGCCTAGTATTATAGTATAGTTTTATTTGCTTAGTTTTAGTTAGTTTCAATTAGATTTAGTTTTAATTTGTTTTAGTAGGTTCTGTTGCTGGAACATTTACTGTTTTACTTACTGTTAATAAAAATATAAAATTGTTTAGTTTATTTGTTTGTTAATATAGGAATCACAACTTCTTTTCAAATAGGTTTAATTTGATTAAAACAACTAGTTAGTAATGGTTTTTCTTTCAGCAAAGTTTTATATAATTTAATTCTGTTTTCTAAGACAAGTTTATTTGTACATTCTTTTCTGTTAAGAACATGTTTTGTTAATAAATAATAAGTTTAGTTTCATTCTTTTGTTAGTAAAACTATAGTTGATTCATATAGTGTTGATCAAAACTTTTAAAAAAAAACTTTACTAAGATTTTTCTTAACAGAACTTTAAATTGATTTTATTCTGTTTATTAATAAAATATTTTATTTTATTTTTTTCTTGCTGTCAACTGTTGTTTGGTTAATACAAGTAGTTTTATTATGTTAGTAGTGGTTTACCCATCACCTTTTAGAAAACAAAAACTTTGTGTGTTTTCTTGCTTGTGATTTGTGCATTGTTGTGTCTTGATTGTTTACTAGTTCAATGTTGATGTTGTGAGTACATTATTTTATTGTATGCTTATTTGAGTGCTCTTTTTTGCTTCGTTAGATTATCCGGAGTGCGAAGCTTGTTACTTAGAGTCACTCACGTACGAAGATCATCAATCAGGCAAGTCACTTTGATCATCTTTACCCATGTTTTTATTGCATTAGTTCTACCATTTCCCCCCAGTTGCATGCAAAGTAGGTAATTGGAAACTTGGTTACTGTTGTAGTATCATGTGGTAGGTACCCCTCAACACTTTGACACATTGGCCCCGGGAAACGTTGTTTTACATTTTGCTATGCTACTAGTAGACGGGGTTGGATGTGTGATTCATGAGAGTTGTGAGGTAATAACTTCAAGACCTACATAATGATCAAGACTTCAAGACTCCGAGTTTTCAACATACCTCTGGGTGGATGATGGTTGAACGGCACCCTGGAGAAACCAGTGGAATTGCCTAGGTGATGCTGGAGATGGCCAGTATTCACGCGAAAGATCCACCCAGGCACAAAGAGATGGATGGATGCTTCAAGACCCAAGGCTTACCTGCACAGCCACAAGTCATTATGGGCTCTGGCTTGGTTGGATATCATCGTGACCCTGGACAGGCGGTGCTACGAGATGTAGAAGAATGGTAGGAAAGGATGGGCACCGACAGATTCGCAGGGAAACCCTTTGGAAGACCATGTTTTGGTCATCCGTTTCTCAAACACCCTGAAGTGCGAGAAATCAAACGGAGGTGACCAAATCTTGTGGGGAACGTGTGCAAAGCTCTGCAGAGTACTCAACCTAATCGATTAGCCGTGTCCACGGTCATGGACGACTTGAGCCAAAGGAACTGAAACATCCGGAAACTCTCAACACAATTAATATGATGATGTGGTTATTAATAACTTGGCTATGAGAATTGGTTGGTGGAACCATCTCATTAAACAACCAACTTAGTAATATTTTTGCTTAGCCCTCTCTTGATGTAGGAAAAATTGGCTTTTTCGCAAAAACTTACCACCCCACCTGCCATATATGCATATAGATTAGATGATTATCTTTTCACCCCTCTCTTGTGACATTGCCGGCATATTCCATATGCTGACCTACACGGCTGCAACGTATCATGTTGCAGAGTACTTTTCCGACCAGGAGTGACGACACGTTCTATGCTTGGTGAGATGCCCTTGGAGTCAGATGGACTCATCTACCTTCGACGCTTCCGCAAGATTTAGACATTCTCATGAGTTGGCCTTCAGCCACTTTATTGTAATCTTTATTGTAATAAAGGACTCGATATGAGATTTTGATTAATATAATTCTATGTGATTTACCTTTGATATATACATTGATGTACCGTGTGTGTACCAGCATGATCTTGGGATGGTACGGAAACACCAGAGATTCGACCTTTCAGGTCGGGTCGCTACACCAGAGTTGTAGCAGTTTCGGTCATGACTTGACGAACGCTTCTCTTCATGTCTTGACTTGGAGCTGAGATCTTTGCTTCTATTCTTGTAGAACTTGTTGAATTTCTTGACCATGAGGCTTATCTCTTAATTTGTGACAAGGTTGTCGCTTGAGGTAGCGGGAGCATCATTTGTGGCTTTGTAAGCACCGCTAGACTTCTGATGAAGGTCTTGCTTGTCTTTGAGTGTCATCTCATGAGCAACAAATCTACCAATCACTTCCGTTGGTTTGAGATCTTAGTAGTTGGGCATCATTTGGATCAATGTGCACACGGTGTCATATCTCTCATCCAAAGCTCGAAGTATCTTATTGATGATGAACTTGTCAGTCATTTCTTTGCTTCCTAAGCCGGCAATCTCATTGGTGATGAGAGCTAGCCTAGAGTACATTTCGGTGACTCCTTCACCATCCTTCATCTTGAACTTGTCAGGTTGACCTTGAAGAACATCTAACTTGGATTCTCTCACGGACTCAGTTCCTTCGTGCATATCAACCAAAGTATCCCATATCTCTTTTGCGTGCTCAAGACGGCTGATTTGGTTGAATTCTTCAGGACATAGGCAGTTGAAGAGTATGTCACATGCTTGAGCATTGAGTTGCAACATCTTAAATTCATCTGCAGATGCTTCACGATCCGGTTCCTTTCCATCCACAAAGAGTTCACCTTGCAAGCCAACACGAACAATATCCCAAACAGCAGGATTATGACCAAGCAAATGCATTTTCATTTTATGCTTCCAACTAGCAAAATAAGTGCCATCAAAGTACGGACCTCTATGGTGATAATTTCCCTCACTAGATGCCATACTTCTCCTAGGTTGTGAAACCAATGCGATGGAGACCAAAGATCTGATACCACTTGTAGGATCGAAAATAGGTCTAGAGGAGGGTGATTAGACTACTTAACTAAATAAAAGTGTTTGCTTTTTCCCAATTTTAATTCTCGGCAAGTTTTAGCATTCATATCATACCAAGTAACACCCTACACATGCATGTCTAAGAGAATTGCAGCGGAAAATAAAGACATTGCACATATAAGTAAAGAGAGGGTTAGGAATGAAAACACAAGTAATGACGTGATGATTTTTCCCATGGTTTCTATAGGTGGTGCTATCGTACATCGACTTTCATGGAGTCTTAAACCCACGAAGGGTAATGGTCGTGAGATTCCACGGAGGGCTCTACCCACGGAGGGTTCCATGAAGAAGCAACCTTGACTATTCCATGCAACTTCCGTCCACGAAGGACTAGCCTCACTCTGGGTAGATCTTCACGAAGTAGGTGATCTCCTTGCCCTTACAAACTTATTGGTTCACTCCACAACACGAAGTAGGAGGCTCCCAAGCGACACCTAAGCAACCTAGGAGGCACCACCCTCCAAAAGGTAATAGGCTCGGTAATGATGATGAACTCCATTCTCTTGTGCTTCAAGATGATAGACTCCTCAAGACACAATCTCTCTCACACAGATTTGGCTCGGTAGAAGAGATGGGACTGGTGGAAAGCAACTTGGGGAAGCTAGAAATCAAGATCCATATGGTTGGAGTGGAAAATCTCGACCTCAACATAAGGGTAGGTGGTTCTCTCATAGAAAACTGAGTAGGATATGTATGGAATAGTTCCGAGTGCTTTTCCTTTGAGTGGGTGGTCGTTAAGGGGTATATATAGGCATCCCCAAAAATCCAACCGGTACACACAATAAGTCTAACTCGGTGACACCGAAGTGTAAAACTCGGTGGTACCGATGTGACAAAAAGAGGCAACTTTAGAATCTCGGATGGACCGATATATAACTCTCGGTTGCACCGACAAGGTGACCAATGGTTAGAATTACCAAACTCGGTGATGCCAATTCACCATTCTCGGTCAGACCGACAATGAGAATTTGCGTAACAGACAGTTGGCAACCCAACTCGGTGGCATCGAGTGCAGTGTCGGCTGCACCGAAGTGTCAGGGTTTGGCTGACTCTTTCTAGGGTTTGGAACTCGGTTGCACCGGGATAGTAAAGTTGGTTGCACCGATTTGGTATATTTGGCTTAGAACAGACTTTTGTGGGAGAGTATGTGGATGTTTTGGTGACTGTCACTTGTGCACGTTTGAGCATATTGTTCACCATCAAAACTTTACCCCTTTTTAGTACTATTGGCTTTCCTATAGACTCAAAGTGATTTCTCACAAATATGAAATGTAGAGTCCTCTTGCTTGAAGCTTGGTCAACCTATTTCCTTACATGTTGGGGTAATTCCACACTCCTTGTGCCATTCCCATCATTGAACTTTTCCTGAAATGTAATTGGTGAATACATTAGTTCAATGACTTATATGTTGTTATTAATTACCAAAACCACCAAGGGAACAAATGTGCTTTCAGCCGCCGGCGTCGGTGTTGCCTTGGCAGGTGGGGTCGTCTTGACCCGAATGGCAGAGTCATCCGTGGCATACTTGTCCGTCTTGGTCATGAGCTAGGCTAGCGTAGCCGGCTCAGAGCACAGGAGCTTGTGCTTGAGGGGAGTGTTGTCGTGACAACCTTCGATGAAGTACTGTATGGCTTGCACCTCGTGCACCCCTTCAAAGGAGTTGCGGAGCTCGGTTCATCGCGTGAGGAGGTCGTGGAGGGACTCGTTCGGCCCCTGAACGCCCATGGCTAGTTCACGGCGGCGGCCGGGAGGCTTGTAGGTGCCGGTGAAGTTGCGGACGAATGCTTCCTCGAAGTACGTCCAGGTGTTGATGTTGCCGGCCGCCGGGCTGTTCTACCAGGTGCGGGCCGGCCGCTGGGCTATTCTGCCAGGTGATGCTGACTGCGATGGTGTAGTCAATCATCCAGTCTTCAGGTTTGGCGGCCCCGTCATACTTCGGGGTGTCCCAGGGGAGCGTGAAGCCGGTCGAGAACGGCTTGTTGTGGATCCGAGGGCCGAAACACGCTGGGCCAATCGAGCCCTCCTCGAAGCGCGATCCGGTCAATACGAAGATGGGCGTCGTTTTCGATGTGGGGGACCCGCGGGCCGAGAGTTTGGGGCGGATGGCAGGTGGGACCAACCGCGACAGCTTGTGCCGCGGAGGCGATGTATCCCGTGGCTGCGCCGGCTTCCGCCAGCCAGCGCCTCATTGTGACGGTTGTTGTGAGTCGGGTGGTTGTTGTTTCGGCTGTTCACAACTGGCTGCTCGTTCCCCGACAACTGGGAGCACCGGGGGTTGCTCGCCTCGACCGGGGGCGAGTAGGTGTTGCTCTGCATCGGCAGTGTCCATGAGGTCTCTTATGTGACGCTCGCGGGCGGCACGCTCTTCGCCCTCCAAGGTAGCCAGATCCTCGTAGGCTACCTTGGCGGCCCGCAGGTTGGCCGTGGGGGTGTTGTAATCGGGCATGTTGCCACGGAGGATTTCTGTGACCACGCGGCCACGGTCGTGCATGGCCCCATGCCAGCTGGGCTCGGTGCCAGCCGGGGTGAGACCGTAGGCATAGGCGTACTCCCGCTGCGCAGCCTCCATGCGGTGTCGCGCATCTACGAGGGTGATAGCGTCCTCGAACAGCAAGCGGCGAGCCGCCTCCAGCTTGGCCGTGGAGACGTCAGGGTCCACCGTCGGAGCGATGGGGGAGCTCAGGCCTCGGAGGGCTGCACCGAGTGGGTCAGAGGTGCCGGTGCGGGCCGCGGTGGCGTCGGCTTTGGCCAGTGCCCGGCCGGAAGAAGTGGTGGAGGTGATGGCCATCACTCCCACACAGACGTGGGGGTTGTTGGACTAGTCCGCAACGAGTGTTCCCACGGACGTAGGCGGGTCAGTGTAGTCGAGCACCTGGCTGGGGTACTGTAGCGACCCGACCTGAAAGGTCGAATCTCCGGTGTTTCTGTACCATCCCAAGATCATGCTGGTACACACACGGTACATCAATGTATATATCAAAGGAAAATCACACAGCATTATATTAATCGAAATCTCATATCGAGTCCTTTATTACAATAATCACTACAATAAAGTGGCTAAAGGCCAGCTCATGAGAATATCTAAATCTTGCGGAAGCGTCGAAGGTAGATGAGTCCATCTGACTCCAAGGGCATCTCACTGAGCATAGAACGCGTCCTCACTCCTGGTCGGAAAATTACTCTGCAACATTATACATTGCAGCCATGTAGGTCAGCATATGGAATATGCTGGCAAAGTCACAAGAGAGGGGTGAAAAGATAATCATCTAATCTATATGCAAATATGGCAGGTGGGGTGGTAAGTTTTTGCGTAAAGCCAAGTTTTTCGTACATCAAGGGAGGGGTTAAGCAAAATATCACTAAGTTTGTTGATTAATGAGATGGTTCCACCAACCACTTCTCATTCCCAATTTGAATATACCCACATCCTCATTATTAATTGTGTTGAGAGTTCCGGAAGTTTCAATTCCTTTGGCTCAAGTCGTCCATGACCGTGGACATGGCTAATCGATTAGGTTTTGAATACTCTTCAGAGTTTTGCACACGTTCCCCACAAGATTTGGTCGCCTCCGTTTGATTTCTCGCACTTCAGGGTGTTTGAGAAACGGATGACCAAAACATGGTCTTCCAAAGGGTTTCCCTGCGACTCTGTCGGTGCCCATCCTTTCCTACCGTTCTTCTACCTCTCGTAGCACCGCCTGTCCAGGGTCACCACAATATCCAACCAAGCCAGAGCCCATAATGACTTGTGGCTGTGCAGGTAGGCCTTGGGTTTTAAAGCATCCATCCATCCCTTTGTGCCTGGGTGGACCTTTCCGCATGAATACTGGCCATCTCCAGCATCACCTAGGCAAATCCACTGGTTTCTCCAGGGTGCCGTTCAACCATCATCCACCCAGAGGTATGTTGAAAACTCGGAGTCTTAAATCTTGATCATTATGTAGGTCTTGAAATTATTAACTCTCTCAACTCTCATGAATCACACAACCAACCCCGTCTACTAATAGCATAGCAAAAGGTAAAACAACGTTTCCTGGGGCCAATGTGTCAAAGAGGTTGAGGGGGGGTACCTACCACATGATACTACTACAATGTAACCAAGTTTCCAACTAACCTATCTTGCATGCAATTGGGGAGATGGTAGAACTAATGCATATAAAACATGGGTAAACGTGGTCAAGGTGACTTGCCTGATTGATGATCTTCGTACGTGAGTGACTCTAAGTAACAAGCTTCGCACTCCGGATAATCTAACGAAACAAACAAGCACTCAAATAAGTATACAACAAAATAACAACTCATAACATCAACCAAGAACTAGTAAACAATCAAGACAAAACAATGCACAAATCTCAAGTAAGAAAACACACAAAGTTTTGTTTACTAGGAGGTGATTGATAAAACACTACTATCTTTATAAAACTATTTTGAATGTAAGTTTGTTGAGAAAACTTTTGTAAAGTTTGTAAAAGTTTTGATAAACACTAAATGGAACAAATATAGTTTTACTAACAAGAGAGCAAAACAAAACTATTACTAACTAGTTGTTTTAATCAAATTAACCTATTTGAAAAGAAGTTGTGATTCCTATGTTAAATAAAATTAAACTATGCAAATTTATATTTTTATTAACAGTGAGTGAAATCACTAAATATTCATTAACAGAACCTAATAAACAAATGAAACCAAATCTAAATTTAAACTAAGTATATAAAACTATATTATAATACAAGGCAGATTCTGTTTTTTGGTTAAAACATTAATCAAGTATATCGTAAATATCTTCAAACTAAGCATGAAGGTAGTCCTAACTAATACCAAACAGTAGCAAAAAGATTCATGTAAAAATCTATTTTCAAACTCTAGTTATACAGATTTGAAGATTTTAAGCAAATTTGATTCAATTCAAATTTTATAGTTCAGATTTGAAATTTAAAAGTATAGGGTGAAACAACATGAAAAATGTGAGCTATTGCAAAAAGAATCAACTCAAAACACTAAATGTATTAAAAGATATAGTTAAAACAAATTTTGAAATCATTCTGTTAATTAAAACAAAAACAGAAAAGAAACCTGACTTGCAACGGCCAGGGGGCTACGTGGCGCTGTCCGATTGGCTAAGGGGGGTGTGCGCGCGAGGGTTACGGGCGGGCGACCGGTCCGTAAAGGAAAACGGTTCGGATTTAAATCCGTTCTAATCTGGACCGTGGGTTTTGGATCCAAGGGGTGGGAGTGCTCACGGGGTAAAGTCGCCGGCGTTGGGGGTTCTCCGGTGGATCCGAAGGCGGCGAAGTCGACGGCGTGGTGCTCCGGTGGTCGGGGAAGACACTGGAGTGGTCCGGGAAACGGCGACGGGTCTCCGGAGTCGAAAGGTGAGGTCGGTTGGGCGAGAGGTGGTCGGAATTGGCGGCTACGGTCGACGGGAGATCCGGTGGGGGTGGCTACTCCGGCGTGCAATTGCGGCAGCCTTCCGGCGAGAGAGAGAGAACCTCAGGGGGAAATGGATGCGGGGAGTGGCCGGCTACTTATAGGGTGCTCGGGGGTGCGGGGAGTTAAGAGAGGAGAGAGATCCCGGAGCGAAAGAAACGGCCGGCGAGGATCTCCGGCGCGCGCGGGGAGGAGCGAGATGACCGTTCGGTAGTAACGGTCGGTCGGGGTGGGGTCCAGTGTCAGCGAGAGGAGAGCGTGTCCGTTACGCGCGGTCGGCCGATCGGTAATAAATGCGCGAATAACTGCCCGTGGGCCGGCCCATTTAATACAGTAACCGTTACTGTTTCCTTTAATAATTTTCCAGAGACATTCAAAAACATTTAAAGCATTCAAATAATCTCTAAATATAGGGGTATTATATATCAGAATTTACAGAATAATAAATTTTATTTAATGAACATTTTTATTCTGTCATTTGAGCACTTTTAAAAAAAAATTATTTTCAGAAATTGCCTAATTGTTTTTAAACCCTTTTTGCAAATATTTTCAAAATAACTCCTGGTTATTTTTGTTGAAATAAATCACCAATTTGACCCTGGTGTGGAGTGTCATGTTACTCCCCTCTTATTTTGAACATTTAACCAAAATTTCCAATAGGTGAAAGCAACATAGGGAAAAGTAGAAAGAGCTTTCTGGAATTCAGAAGAGGCATTTCAACTAACACATACAATCAAGCAATGATGATGATAGATGCATAGCTATATCATAACATTCCAAAATGGAATTTTGGGATGTTACAAAACTACCCACCTTAAGATGAATCTCGCCCTCGAGATTCGGGTTGGCTAGAAAATAGGTGCGGATGGTCTCTACAAAGATCTTCTTCGCGTTCCCAGGTGGCTTCTTCCTCGGTGTGGTGACTCCACAGAACTTTGCAGAACTTGATGATCTTGCTGCGGGTAACTCTGTTGGATGTCTCAAGGATCTTGACAGGCTTCTCCTCGTAAGTCAGATCACTGTCAAGCTGTATAGCCTCTAGGGGCACGGTGTCTCGAAAAGGGATGTCAGCCATCTCAGCATGGCATTTCTTTAGCTGGGAAACATGGAACACATTATGAACTTCGGATAATCCTTCTGGCAATTCCTGTTTGTATGCAAATTCTCCTCTACGTTCAAGAATTTTGTAGGGGCCTATGAATCTGGGTGCTAGTTTTCCTTTAACACCAAACCTCTTGATTCCACGAAGCGGGGACACACGAAGATATGCTCTGTCTCCCACTTCATACGTCACTTCTTTTCGTTTGCTGTCAACATAACTCTTCTGTCGAGATTGAGCTATCTTGAGTCTGTCACGAATCAGCTTGACTTTCTCTTCAGAATCTCGGATAAGGTCGGGACCAAAAAGTTGTCGGTCTCCAACACCATCCCACGTCAGTGGTGTTCTGCACCTCCTTCCGTATAAAGCTTCGAAAGGGGCCATCTTCAGACTGGTCTGATAACTGTTGTTGTACGAAAATTCTGCGTAAGGTAAGTTGTCATCCCAACTAGATCCATAATCTAGCGCACAAGCTCTCAACATGTCTTCCAAAATCTGGTTGACTCTCTCAGTCTGTCCATCTGTCTGCGGATGAAAGGCTGTACTGAACTCTAGCCTTGTACCCAAAGTTTCATGTAACTGATGCCAAAACTTTGAGGTAAACTGTGTCCCTCTATCTGACACGATACTCCTCGGAACTCCATGCAAACATACGATCCTGGTCATATATATCTTGGCTAGCTTAGCACTGGTATAAGTGGTTTTCACTGAAATGAAATGAGCTACCTTGGTCAAGCGATCTACCACTACCTAGATGTAATCATAACCTGAACGGGTCCTAGGTAATCCTGTGATGAAGTCCATACCAAGCTTTTCCCATTTCCACTCGGGTATCGGCAAAGGTTGGAGTGACCCTGCTGGTTTCTGATGTTCTTCCTTTACTCGCTGACAAACATCACATATTGCAACATGTTCCGCAATATATTTCTTCATACCTGTCCACCAATAACTTTCCTTTAAATCGAGATACATCTTGGTATTGCCTGGG
Organism: Hordeum marinum; assembly: GCA_022496015.1. Lineage (NCBI taxonomy): Eukaryota > Viridiplantae > Streptophyta > Magnoliopsida > Poales > Poaceae > Hordeum > Hordeum marinum. The sequence goes on from JAAAWK010000897.1 coordinate 149,437, forward strand.
TGTATCGAGTAAGGTGAATCGTGGGCTTCCTGAAGTATCAACTTCCTGAGCTCTGGGTCATTGGGCACATAGATTCGGTTCTCAAACCACAAAGTTCCGTGTTCATCCTCACGAAAACCTTTAGCTTTACCATCTTCCATTCTCTGCTTTATCTCAGCTATCTCCTTGTCCGATTTCTGGGCTTTACGATCTCTTTAGGTCAAGGTGGACTGGATCTCTAGTGTACCAACATATCCTCTTTGAACTATCTCTAGCTTGAGCTCTCTGAGATCATCGGCTAACTCTTGGGGTAATCCTCCCGCTGTGAGTGTGTTCACATAAGTTTTCCGACTCAAGGCATCGGCTACAACATTAGCCTTACCTGGATGGTAATGTAATCTCATGTCATAGTCCTTGATTAACTCTAACCATCTCCTCTGTCTGAGGTTCAACTCTTTCTACGTGAAAATGTATTTCAGGCTCTTATGGTCGGTGTAAACATCACAATTATTTCCGATAAGAAAATGTCTCCAAGTCTTGAGTGCGTGCACTACGCCTGCTAGTTCCAAATCATGGGTGGCATAATTCAACTCATGAGGTCGTAGTTGTCTGGATGCATAAGCTACAACCTTTCCATCTTGCATGAGTACTCCTCCAAGTCCTTGACGTGAAGCATCACAATAAACTTGGAAGTCCTTCCGAATATTGGGCAAGATCAATACTGGGGCTGTGACCAAACGTTTCTTCAACTCCTGGAAACTGGCTTCACATTCCTCAGTCCAAACATACTTAGATTCTTTCTTCAACAACTCTGTCATGGGCTTGGCAATCTTTGAGAAATTCTCAATGAATCTCCGGTAATATCCAGCAAGTCCGAGGAAACTGCGGATCTCCTTAACTGAGGTGGGTGACTTCCACTCGGTGACGGCTTCAACCTTAGCGGGGTCTACGGCTATTCCTTCTCCGGAAATAACATGTCCAAGGAATCCGACTTCCGTTAGCCAAAATTCACATTTGCTGAACTTGGCATATAACTGATGCTCTCTTAGCTTCTCCAAAACTAAACGCAGATGTTCCTTATGTTCTTCCTCGTTCTTGGAGAATATCAAAATGTCATCGATGAACACCACGACAAACTTGTCCAAATATTCCATAAACACTTTGTTCATCAAATTCATGAAGTAGGCAGGAGCATTAGTCAAACCAAAGGACATGACAGTATACTCATACAAACCATACCTGGTGGTGAAAGCTGTTTTGGGTATATCCTGTTCACGAATCTTCAGTTGATGATACCCTGATCGAAGATCGATCTTAGAGAATACTTTGGCGCCTACTAGCTGATCAAACAATTCATTAATCATCGGCAGAGGGTACTTGTTCTTGATAGTCACCTCGTTCAAGGCACGATAATCGACTACCATTCTCAAAGTTTTATCCTTCTTCTCCACCAAAAGAACTGGGGCTCCCCAAGGTGAAGAACTTGGGCGTATATAACCTTTGTCCAATAACTCCTTAATTTGCTTCTTGATTTCCAACAGATCATTTGCGGGCATCCGATAGGGTCTCTTGGAAATTGGTGTTGTCCCTGGCTGTAGCTCTATTAGGAACTCAATTTCCCTATCTGGTGGCATTCTTGGTAATTCTTCCGAAAATACATCCAGATAATCTTTTACCACAGGTACTTCCTCCTGAACAACTCCTGTGAGGGAATTTAACCTAGCACTCATAAGTGTGCTTCGGGATACATACTTAATCCTCTTGTTCTCCGGGGTGGTGAGTGAAACAGACTTGCTGAGGCAATCAAGATTTCCTTCATACCTGGTCATCCAATCCATGCCTAGGATTACATCCAATCCCTGGGATTCTAAGACGATGAGGTCGGTGGGAAAAACATGGTTTCCTATATTGAGTTTCAATGCATGGCATCCTATCCCTGCCATCATCATACCTCCTGGGGAACTGACCTTAATGGGCTGACTAAGGGTTTTCGTGGGCAAACCATGCTTATCCACAACTACCCTTGATATGAATGAATGAGTTGCACCGGAATCAAAAAGTACTGTAACTGGACGTGAATGCAATAAAAACTTACCAACCACAGTCTCGGGTTGATCATAGACTTCTTCCACGTCAAGGTGGTTCACCTGGGCACGAGGAAAAGGGTTTGGCTTCTTGGCTGCGGAGTTGCCGTTTCCATTTCCCTGCTTGTTCTGGGGACACTCAGTAGCATAGTGCCCTATCTTCTCGCACTTGAAACAGGTGATGTGACTCAGATCCTTCTAAGTAGGAACGTGACGGTGCTGATTGTTGTTCCCATTGTCAGTCTTGAAGTTGCCATGGTTGGGACGGGCATTCCCATTTCCTCCATGGTTGTGGCTTCCATGGTTGTGCACAGCATGAGTGTGTCTTCCAAACTTACTGGTCCCTGATCCGGTATTCCCTGAGTAAGGGGAGTAGCGGGGCTTATGATGAGCTCCAGAGTTAAACTTCCCCTGAGTGTACTTCCTCTTGCGGTTCTCAATCTGCTGCTGTTTACCTTCCAGAATGAGTGACTTATCCACCAGCTCTTGGTAGTTGTTGAAATTAGCCACTACCAGCTACATGCTCAACTCATTGTTGAGTCCTTCCAGAAATTTCTCTTGCTTGGCCGCATCATCGGCCACGTCTCCTGGTGCATAACGTGCCAATGTGTTGAACTCTTCCACATATTGGGCCACGGAGCGATTACCCTGGCGCAAGTTGCGAAACTCGCGCTTCTTCAGACTCATGGCTCTAGCTGAGTCATGAGCGGTGCGAAAAGCTTGCTGGAACTGCTCCCAAGTTACATCAGCAATAGGATATGTGGTGATGTAATTCTCCCACCATGAAGCTGCTGGTCCTTCAAGTTGATGTGCGGCAAATCGCACCTTCTCAGCATCAGTACATCCGGCGGTGACAAGTTCTCTCTCCATCTTACGGAGCCAGTCATCTGCCACAATGGGCTCAGTGCTGCTGGAGAAAGTTTGGAGGATTCAACCTCAGAAAACGGGTGAGATTGTCAGTCTGGGGTGGATGGTGGTTGTTGTTGTTCTGGTTGTTGGTCTGATTCTGGATCAATAACTGCATCAGTGCATTCTGCTGCTGAAGGAGTTGCGTGAGTTCCGGCGGGAAAGTGAAGTCGGTCTCACGTCGTGGAGGCATCTTGCTGTTTTCAGAGGGGTGAGAATTAGAATAGAACAAGGGCCTAAAAGGAGAAATTCACTACCCATATGCAATGCAATAAACATATCACACCAAACACTCATTCATTTATTCAATCAATGTCAAACATCGGGAATACAAGTCTCAATCAAACTACACATCGACCTACGCTCTTAACGTTGAAACTAAAAGATACATGGAGGGCAGAACTAAAGTTTTTCCTCAGAAGTACATGGTGACTGAGTCTCCTCCAGTGGTGCTCTCCTCATAGTCATCATCATCGCTGATGAAAGGAGCCAAGTCTCCCTCAGGATGAAGATTTTCACCCATGTCCATCTGTTCCTCCAGAGTGGCGATGCGAGTGTTCAGCTTGTCGATCCTCTCTAAAAAATCCTTCACCTCATCCTCATGCTCGTACTCGGCTTCCCATAAGTCAGATTCAAGGTCAATCTCGCGGTTCATCAGATTCTTGATTGTCTTCGTATCAGCACGAACTCGAAGCTCCAGAGTCCTGATGTGAGTCTCCAGGGTCTGGATATAGGAAATAGTGGTGTCTGTAGTGGGAGGAGTTATGATGTTTCCATGGACATCCCTGCGACAAACCACGCTGGGTCCTGGTGAAATGGTTCCACCTCTGTATTCCTCCTGAAAACGTCCAAGGGCACGATGAATGGCCATGTCTCTTCCAAGTATCCAGCTGGGTCGATGGGTTTCTTCCGATTCCCAAAGGTCTTCCCTAGGATGTGCACCTCAATCATATAGCGTCCATCTTGGGGAAATGACATGATAGGAGTCCCGGTGATGCTCGGCAAAGCAATCCTTACGTCCTTGACGATCCTCATCAGCTCCTTACCAAAGGGCATCGTTGCGTCAGGCTGGCAAAACTCCGTGATCAACACTGGGATGAAGGTGGCCATCTATAAATTTTGAAATAATCGGAGAGAAATCAGAAATGAGTAGATGAGAGTATAAGAATTTTAAAGACAAAGAGATACAATCCTAAAGCTTTCCAATCCTAGAGGTTACGTCCTACGATCAGCGTGTGCTCTGATACCATTTCTGTAGCGACCCGACCTGAAAGGTCGAATCTCCGGTGTTTCTGTACCATCCCAAGATCATGCTGGTACACACACGGTACATCAATGTATATATCAAAGGAAAATCACACAGCATTATATTAATCGAAATCTCATATCGAGTCCTTTATTACAATAATCACTACAATAAAGTGGCTGAAGGCCAACTCATGAGAATATCTAAATCTTGTGGAAGCTTCGAAGGTAGATGAGTCCATCTGACTCCAAGGGCATCTCACTGAGCATAGAACGCGTCCTCACTCCTGGTCGAAAAAGTACTCTGCAACATTATACGTTGCAGCCATGTAGGTCAGCATATGGAATAGGCCGGCAAAGTCACAAGAGAGGGGTGAAAAGATAATCATCTAATCTATATGCAAATATGGCAGGTGGGGTGGTAAGTTTTTGCGTAAAGCCAAGTTTTTCCTACATCAAGGGAGGGGTTAAGCAAAATATTACTAAGTTTGTTGATTAATGAGATGGTTCCACCAACCACTTCTCATTCCCAATTTGAATATACCCACATCCTCATTATTAATTGTGTTGAGAGTTCCGGAAGTTTCAATTCCTTTGGCTCAAGTCATCCATGACCGTGGACACGGCTAATCGATTAGGTTTTGAATACTCTTCAGAGTTTTGCACACGTTCCCCACAAGATTTGGTCGCCTCCGTTTGATTTCTCGCACTTCAGGGTGTTTGAGAAACGGATGACCAAAACATGGTCTTCCAAAGGGTTTCCCTGCGACTCTGTCGGTGCCCATCCTTTCCTACCGTTCTTCTACCTCTCGTAGCACCGCCTGTCCAGGGTCACCACGATATCCAACCAAGCTAGAGCCCATAATGACTTGTGGCTGTGCAGGTAAGCCTTGGGTTTTAAAGCATCCATCCATCTCTTTGCGCCTGGGTGGACCTTTCCGCGTGAATACAGGCCATCTCCAGCATCACCTAGGCAAATCCACTAGTTTCTCCAGGGTGCCGTTCAACCATCATCCACCCAGAGGTATGTTGAAAACTCGGAGTCTTAAATCTTGATCATTATGTAGGTCTTGAAATTATTAACTCTCTCAACTCTCATGAATCACACAACCAACCCCGTCTACTAATAGCATAGCAAAAGGTAAAACAACGTTTCTCGGGGCCAATGTGTCAAAGAGGTTGAGGGGGGGTACCTACCACATGATACTACTACAATGTAACCAAGTTTCCAACTAACCTATCTTGCATGCAATTGGGGAGATGGTAGAACTAATGCATATAAAACATGGGTAAACATGGTCAAGGTGACTTGCCTGATTGATGATCTTCGTACGTGAGTGACTCTAAGTAACAAGCTTCGCACTCCGGATAATCTAACAAAACAAACAAGCACTCAAATAAGTATACAACAAAATAACAACTCATAACATCAACCAAGAACTAGTAAACAATCAAGACCAAACAATGCACAAATCTCAAGTAAGAAAACACACAAAGTTTTGTTTACTAGGAGGTGATTGATAAAACACTACTACCTTTATAAAACTATTTTGAATGTAAGTTTGTTGATAAAACTTTTGTAAAGTTTGTAAAAGTTTTGATAAACACTAAATGGAACAAATATAGTTTTACTAACAAGAGAGCAAAACAAAACTATTACTAACTAGTTCTTTTAATCAAATTAACCTATTTGAAAAGAAGTTGTGATTCCTATGTTAAATAAAATTAAACTATGCAAATTTATATTTTTATTAACAGTGAGTGAAATCACTAAATGTTTATTAACAGAACCTAATAAACAAATGAAACCAAATCTAAATTTAAACTAATTAAAACTATGTATATAAAACTATATTATAATACTAGGAAGATTCTGTTTTTTGGTTAAAACATTAATCAAATATATCCTAAATATCTTCAAACTAAGCATGAAGGTAGTCCTAACTAATACCAAATAGTAGCAAAAAGATTCATGTAAAAATCTATTTTCAAACTCTAGTTATACAGATTTGAAGATTTTAAGAAAATTTGATTCAATTCAAATTTTATAGTTCAAATTTGAAATTTAAAAGTACAGGGTTAAACTACATGAAAAATGTGAGCTATTGCAAAAAGAATCAACTCAAAACACTAAATATATTAAAAGATATAGTTAAAACAAATTTTGAAATCATTCTGTTAATTAAAACAAAAACAGAAAAGAAACCTGACTTGCAACGGCCAGGGGGCTACGTGGCGCTGTCCGATTGGCTAAGGGGGGTGTGCGCGCGAGGGTTACGGGCGGGCGACCGGTCCATAAAGGAAAACGGTTCGGATTTAAATCCGTTCTAATCTGGACCGTGGGTTTTGGATCCAAGGGGTGGGAGTGCTCACGGGGTAAAGTCGCCGGCGTCGGGGGTTCTCTGGTGGATCCGAAGACGGCGAAGTCGACGGTGTGGTGCTCCGGTGGTCGGGGAAGACAGTGGAGTGGTCCGGGAAACGGCGACGGGTCTCCGGAGTCGAAAGGTGTGGTCGGTTGGGCGAGAGGTGGTCGGAATTGGTGGCTACAGTCGACGGGAGATCCGGTGGGGGTGGCTACTCCGGCATGCAATTGCGGCAGCCTTCCGGCGAGAGAGAGAGGGAGCTCGGGGGGAAATGGATGCGGGGAGTGGCCGGCTACTTATAGGGTGCTTGGGGGTGCGGGGAGTTAAGAGAGGAGAGAGATCCGGGAGGGAAAGAAACGGCCGGCGAGGATCTCCGGCGCGCGCGGGGAGGAGGGAGATGACCGTTCGGTAGTAACGGTCGGTCGGGGTGGGGTCCAGTGTCAGCAAGAGGAGAGCGTGTCCGTTACGCACGGTCGGCCGATCGGTAATAAATGCGCGAATAACTGCCCGTGGGCCGGCCCGTTTAATACAGTAACCGTTACCGTTTCCTTTAATAATTTTCCAGAGACATTGAAAAACATTTAAAGCATTCAAATCGTCTCTAAGTATAGGGGTATTAGATATCAAATTTTACAGAATAATAAGTTTTATTTAATGAACATTTTTATTCTGTCATTTGAACACTTTTTAAAAAATATTATTTTCAGAAATTGCCTAATTGTTTTTAAACCCTTTTTGCAAATATTTTCAAAATAACTCCTGGTTATTTTTGTTCAAATAAATCACCAATTTGACCCTGGTGTGGAGTGTCATGTTACTCCCCTCTTATTTTGAACATTTAACCAAAATTTCCAATAGGTGAAAGCAACATAGGGAAAAGTAGAAAGAGCTTTCTGGAATTCAGAAGAGGCATTTCAACTAACACATACAATCAAGCAATGATGATGATAGATGCATAGCTATATCATAACATTCCAAAATGGAATTTTGGGATGTTACAGGTACCCGTCGATGACTAGTGCTTCAGCGGGTCTCAGCTTGCTAAAACGCTCGGTGAGCATGTCGATGTCGAGCATGAGGTCAACGAAGCTGCCCGTAGGGTGTGCCAGAGCAAGCCCCACGAGCTTGCGGTTTTGCCTGGACGTGCGACGGTCGTGGGAAATGGCGAAGGGTCCCGCCTAGAGCAGGACTCTCGCCGGCGCCGCATACGACCCCACAATGGGCGCCAATTGTCGTCGTTTTCTCACAACAGATGCCATGGGTAGGATTATCAAACATGGTTGGCGCCAGAGGACGCCGACGGGTTTCGGGAGCAGGTTTAGGCACAAGAGGTTACTAACACACAATGTACCCAGCTTCGGGGCCCTCCATGGGAGGTAATACCCCTAGTCCTGCCTGATCTAGTTGATAGGTGAGGAGAGGTTACAATGGTGCTCCTCGAGCTGTATCTAGAGGTGGAAGGAGGAGCACCCGGATCCCCTTCTCTTCCTACGAAGGTGGTGGTCGAATGAGATATTCCTTGGTGTGTGTATGTGTTCTCGTCTACCTATTCCTCTCTGTGTGTGTGTGTCCCCCTTGTGCATGGGGGCCTCGGGGGGTTTTATAGGCCAACCCCCGGCCTACAATATTCTTAAGGTATTGCATGGGGGGACATCACTGGCAGCCTCTCCGGTTGGCCAGGGGGACCCACCTCTTGAGCCGTCTTGTCGCGTGCGGGGTGCACCAGCTATGTGGTCCCATCGCCCGAGGGGACTCGCCAACCGGCCGCGATTGGCCCGCACCCACCTGCTACGGCACGGGCCGCCTAAGCGGCGGCGTCTTGCGCTAGCCGGCCAAAGTCTCCGGACAGCTGGCGGCACTGTAGCCACGCGGGGGCAGGTAACGGAGTGGGCGGAGGCGTGCCGGCACTGTTGCCCTTCCCGATCGCGATCAAGCGAGGTCAACAGTATGGCTGGTTGGACTGTAGCCATACACGCCCGCGTGTCAACCGTTACTGTTGCCACGTTGGGACCCATCGTGGGGGTCTTGTCTTGTCATTGTACCCACGTGCAGCGGGATGGGACGGAAACCTACTCGCCCGAATGTCAACGGGGGAGCCAGCCTGGGGGCAGCCGGTTGTGTCCCAGCCAGCCAGGGCCGAGCCAGCTCTTCGGAGTGCCGGCCGCGAGCCTGTCGGTCATGCACCAGCCGGCCGTGAGACAGCCGATGATATGATTTTTCTTGAAGCGGGGGAGAGAACCCCACTTCTTTGGCCAACCCCGGGGTAATAACATTGTCAATGAGTGAGGCCAAGAAAGGTTCTTTCTTGTGTCACATGGTATAAGGCTAACCAGGACTCAGAGTCCTATGACTTCTGATGAGTGAAACTAGATGAGTAGGATTTCATACGCCTCGGCAATTGGATCCATCATGTATGTCATGCTATGTACACGGCCTGATATTGCCTATGCAATAAGCTTAACAAACATATATAGCAGGCCGACCCAGGTGAGAGTCACTGGGCAGCGGTGAAAACTATCTTGAAGTACCTAAGAAGGACTAAAGAGATGTTCCTAGTTTATGGAGGTGAGGAGGAGCTCTGTGTAAAGGGTTATGTCGATGCTAGTTTCCAAACCGACAGGTATGATTGTTGATCGCAAACTGGATTCGTGTATTTCATGAATGGAGGAGCAATGAGTTGTACGAGTTCCAAGCAAGATACAGTGGCCGACTCCATAACAGATGCCAAATACATTGTGGCTTGTGAAGCCGCAAAGGAAGGTGTTTGGATTCAGAAGTTCCTGGAAGATGTTGGTGTGTTCCCGGGCTGGTCAGAACCGTTAGACCTTTATTGCGATAATTCAGGTGCCATCTCACAGGCCAAGGAGCCAAGACAACACCACAAGACCAGACACATGGACCGAAAATATCACCTGATATGAAAGCTCGTAGAGAAAGGTGATACCAATTTATGCAAGATTCATACGGATGCAAATATTGCAGATTTGTTGACTAAGCCGCTTCGACAACCCATGCATGAGGGGCAAGTTAGAGCTATGGGCACCTGATGTCTATTTGATTGACTCTAGTGCAAGTGGGAGACTGTTGGAGGTAATGCCCTAGAGGCAATCATGTATGATGATATTTCCTATGTCTTTATGAATAAAGATAGTCCTTGCACATTATAAGTGATGTGTATTAACAAGTACGTGACTTGTTTGTGAGACTATGCATTGTATGATAACTGTCCTAAATGGTCCCTAATCGAAAGGGTTGTGTGGATGCACAACTAATCAGACTAGCATATAACCCGATGGATGGTTTGGTCTCATTGACCATGTAGCATTGGATGCTAGCCGGATAATATGTACTCAAAAAGGTCTGGTCGGATTCGAGGTAAGGTCTGAGTTGGACAGACCCAACTACCAGACATAGCGATAGGTCATCTGTGAGTCTCTAGTACAACATACATTCTATGTCCTAAGACCCGAGCTAGCGCATGTACTCGGGATGGTGACAGACTTGCTTTGGGCCGACCAAACACTACTCCATGTCTGGGTAGTTACAAAGGTAGGTTTCGGGCTTGTCCAGACCCATGCTACGAGACATGGTCGAGCAAGATAGGATTTGCCCCTCCTACTACGAGAGATATACTCTGGGCCCCTCGAGTGAACCGACCTAGATAAGCATGGCCATGCGACGATAATTATGAGATAATCCAAAGTGTTGGTCAGATTCACCGGAACAAGAAAGAGGTCGTGCATCAACAAGGATGACCATGTCGCCTTGTGCACGGCAACATATATCGTGTGGCAAAGGGAACAAAAGTGTGAAGTACAGGCTTGCCTAACCAGCTTCATCGGACACTGAGTCAGCACGTCTTGCTAGAGGCCGCTACCGACTGGTTGAGTCGGATGTGATCTGACTCGCGAACAAGTGGACAAGAACCTAAAGGGTTACGCACTTAAGGGAAGGAACACGTGGGCTTTAGGATCCGTGCGGGGCCCAAGAGTTGAGCCCACACCGAATGCCTATATATAGTGGAGGTGCGGCACACCCATCCGGTTGATCGCTTCGACACTGCCATTAGGGTTTGCACGTGTTGTGAATAGCCACCTCCACTCACTGTCGAGTGTGTGATCGGACCTAGCAGTTCGCCGCACTGTGTCCTCCTGCACGTGCGGATACCTTGAGAGGCGGTGCACTTGCGCCGCTCCGGCGAACTTGTACGCGGGATCCGGTGGACCATCTGTTTGAGGGAGATCGGACCGGCTGCTCAAGGGAGAATGAACAAGGAGGAGACGGACCATGAAGACATGCTGCCCCAACTCTACTTCCACCGCACGGCACTCTGCGTCTAGTGGTAACGATCTGTGATCCATCTCCATAGCATGTTCTTGGATGTTCTGCACATAGGAAAAAATTTATTTGCATGCGATGCACCTATAGTAGAACCCAATAGCAACCCCCCTTGAGCATATTCGATACAAACCCACCCTCTCACTCTTGCTCTCATTTCAATGCATTAGGACAATGCGATTCAACTGCTACTTGTGTTGGGGTAGATGAACCCACTCTTTTGCATGACCTATCATTGTCACAGTAAATAGCTAAACCAAGCAACCTAGCATACCTGGTAGATGCTTGAGCCATGTTGTGATATATCCATGTTATGCTTGATACACTTAGAGTTGTGCCAGGTCCAATTCATCTAGGTGATGAACCGGACTGCGCTATTGTGTCCTGATGCTGAGGATTAAGTGTTCAACCCGTTTTGGTAAAGGTAGCGATGAGAGGCCATGTAGGAGTACATGGCGGGTTGTCTCATTGAAGCCGCTCATAGGAACTGAGTTCCGTGTTTGTGTTCCAAGACTAGCTACTAACGCACATTGGGTTCCGGTAACTAGACCTCTCTCGGCCTATTAACCTACATTGTTCTCTGCCCAGGAGTCGTACTAGTTTGAAAAGTTCATAGGATGTGGTCGGCCTACGAAGTGAATGAACGGCCCAACCGGGACCGTCTGGGGCCGTTGTACACAACTTCTGAGTCTGAATCATGAAACACGGCCGGATTCTCGATTCTGGTGACCAACTCAGTTAGGCATCTGCCTTGGTCTCGAGTCGTTGAAGGTTAACATCCGTGGCCGACTCCCTTGTTGGGCTTCTGCTTGAAGGTTCTCGAGGTGCATTTTTACGTGCACATGGCGGTAAGTGGCGAGAGCATGTGTGACGAAGTACACCCCTGTAGGGTAATTTATCTATTCGAATAGCCGCGTCCGCAGAAATGGACTACTTGGATACTTGCATAATTCATAGACAACTTTAAGTGGATTCTCTAAAATGCACCAAACAAGTGTGAGTGCTATGGATGTCTTCTCGTAGGAAGACGAGAGAGGATCCATAGTAGTGTATTGATATGGATAACATGTGGACTCGTGTGTGCTCTCTTGTAGGGAGACGAGAGAGTAGCGATACGTCGAATACATTGGCGTAGTCTAGGATAGCTAAGGGTCAAAGCTAGCATTTTGCAGTAAACCCCATAATCCTGTTCATTCATACATAATGCATATGTAGATAGTTCTGATGTAAGACTTGTTGAGTACCTTCATACTCACTGTTGCTTAATTACAGTTTTGCAGAGATAGATGTTGTTCAGTTTATGTTCTTCTTAACATTGACATCGTAGGATGAGCAAGGAAACCCAGACAGGAGTCTGGATCCTTTGGTAGGGTCATTGTAGCTTTTTAGGCTCTTCTAGCCGCTTTTGTAGATGTCTGTACCCACACATGTAACTTCCGCTTGTTGTTTGTATGCTCTGACTATTGGGTCGTGTGACCCCTCCTGCTTGTAACATTATAATATGTTGGCTCCTCGGAGCCTCCTAAATAAATATTATGTTGTAGAGTTTTGTTGTGATGCCATGTTGTATCTACGCATATCGTGCATAGTGCGTGTATGAATGATGCATTGGTATGTGTGGGATTCGACAGCTAGTCGTGTGCCTTTAGTAGCCTTCTTTACGGGGAAATGCCCCTTTGTGCTTCCACCGAGCCATGATAGCTTGCTACTGCTCTGGACATGTTGATTGATCGATGTGTATCCTTCTTTGCTGATGTGTCTGTCCCTTCAAGGAAATGTCCCGCAGTGTAATGGAGTCCCTATAGCCTGCTACGACTCGTCTACGTGCAGTGATGACATTTATGTACCACGACGTAATGGGGTCCTTGTATCTTGCTATGACTCGTCTACACACGCTGATGACTGACACCTGCATTGATGGGTTACGTATGCCCGTCCCTATACGGTTGTGCCACCTAGGTCTATAACTAGTCATGTTCATATTTGTGTGCCAATATGTGCAAATGGTCCCGAACAAGGTAAGGCGGCAGCCGTGGGTTACAATGCGTGAGGCTGCAAAGTGGTGTGACATGTTACAGGCTGGATTCATATGGGTTAGGATCGGGGTCCCGACAACGTTCGTATCAGAGCTGAACTGTGTAGGTTTACGAAGCCAAACTGGTCGATGTTGAGTCTAGTAATGCTTTAGTTATATAAGGGAATTGATTGTGGAAGGGAACGTAAGGCTCTTTTTACTCCTTTCCTCAAGTTACTCTATTCTGGGTCACTCTCTTTCTTTCTATGGGGATTAAGAACTAGGCTTCTTACCTATCTGCTAGGATGATGAGTTACTGGACCACAGACTCATGGAATGGTTGTTTTTGACAAGTCATGTCCCATCGGAGTCGTGATAAGGGATGCCTATGTTCTGTCCATGCCTTGAACCATGATGTTGAGTGGTTATGCTGCCAAATCTTGTGCAGGTTGCCTCATATTTCATGCCCGTATAGCTATTATGTTGTTCGAGTTATCCTAGGATTCATTGTGTTTTAGTGTTCTTCCTTGATTCTGAACCCTGGGTTTTTCCTTCAGGATGTCACAAGTTAACCAGAGATCTGCGGGTCGTAGTAAAAACCATGGAGGTGTTAGGGATAAACAAGATCCTCTTGACCAATCCTCCTTGGTAGAGGTTATTCTAGAAATTGAGATGAACAAGCGTGCCGCCAACCATTTGTTGGAGCACATCGAGCAAAATACAACCCATCATCGCAATGATCTAGTATCCATCTGAGACTTCATCAAATTGCAACCGCCCACCTTCCAGCACTCCACTGAGCCACTAGACGCAGATGATCGGCTCCATAGCTTCAACAATAAGCTACATTATGCAACCGTGGCTAAAGGAGACAAGGTCACCTATGCTGCATATCACCTTTAAGGTTTCGCTAGCCTTTGGTGGGAGAACTTTGAGGCCATGCAACCTACAGGCCAAGCTATTTCAGGGAAGGAATTCTGTGAGGCTTTTCGTGAGCATCACATTCCGCAGGCCCTGATAGATCTTAAGCAAGAGGATTTTTACAACCTAGCCCATGGAAAGATGGATGTGGATGGCTATAGCCGTCAATTTGGACGCCTTGCGCATTATGCACCTGAAGAAGTATCCATAGACGCCAAGAAGCAAGCAAGGTTCAGGAAAGGTCTCGACCCAGAGCTACATCATGACCTCAACTTGCATGAGTTCACTACCTTCCAGGTTCTTGTGAACAAAGCCATTCAAGCAGAAACTGGTAGGATGACCTACGAGGAATCTCGCAAGCACAACTATGATTTTGGGTCATCATAAGTCTTTATATCTCAGAGGCATAGAATATGGATTCCGAACACCGCTCTCCCTCCAGGATATGCACCGAGGCCATCCTATGTGGCGCCTCGTCTGCCAATGCCATGTGTTCCCCAGAAGAACCTCATAAACCAGATGCTCAACTTAGATACATGTCCCATTCATGGGGCATGTTTCAAGTGCGGTCAGCCTGGACATTATTCAAAGAATTTCCCTTTGCGAGCAAATGTTCCATCCTCTTCAAGAAATGTTGGCGGTCGTGGCAAGCCTCAATTCAAGAAGTTGAAAATGCCAGGTCAGTTGTTTATACTCATGGATGTGTGCATCATGTAACTACAGAAGAAGCTGAAGATGATGTTAATGTCGTGCTTAAGATGCTTCTAGTCAATTCTCATCCGGCTTCAGTTCAATTTGACTCTGGAGCATCTCACTCTTTCATTTCCGAAAGGTATGCCATGTCGCATGATATGTCTTTTGATATTACACCAACTCCTTTGGAAGTTCAAACTCCTGGTTCTATATGGCAAATTGCTAGAGTAAGCCATGAAAAACAAATCCTTGTTGATGGTTTAGTATTCCTTGCTTCTCTGATAGCTCTCAAGTCTTCAAACATCAATATTGTTTTGGGGATGGACTGGATGACAGCCCATCATGCCAAAATTTATTGTTTCACTAGTTTTGTTCAGCTTACCCATCCTTCTGGCCATACAGTCAAGGTCCAAACCTGCATTCCAGAGGGCATAATTTATTCCCTCAATGCCAATCCTCTTCGAGACCTTGAAAACATCCCGGTAGTCCATGACTTTCCGGATGTTTTTCCAAAAGAATTGCCAGGTGTTCCACCTGACAGAGAAGTAGAGTTTTTCATAGAACTTATTCCAAGATCCGCTCCAATTGCTAGAAGGCCCTATAAGATGTCTCCCCAAGAGCTAGCTGAGCTTAAGACCCAACTCGATGAATCTTTCAAGAAAGGTTTCATCCGTCCTAGCTCTTCTCCATGGGCTTGTCATGTCCTCTTTGTCAAGAACAAGGATGGTACGGACCGGATGGTTGTCGATTATCGACCGATTAATCTTGTTACGATAAAGAACAAATATCCGCTCCCTAGGATCAACAATCTATATGATCATCTCGCTGGATCCGCAGTCTTCTCCAAGAGGGATTTGAGATTAGGTTATCATCAAATCAAAATTAGGAACTGGGACATTCCAAAGACAGCTTTTCTCACTCGTCATGGCCAATATGAGTACACCGTCATTTCCTTCAGCCTAACCAATGCCCCAGCCAACTTCTCCCGCTTAATGAATTCGATCTTCATGGAGTATTTGGAAAAATTTGTCGTGGTTTACCTTGATGAAATCCTCATATAATCGAAGAACGAAGAAGAACATGTTGAGCATTTTAGGTTGGTATTGATGAAACTTTGAGAGCATCACATTTATGCCAAATTATCCAAGTGCAAATTCTAGTTGCGGGAAGTGACCTATCTAGGTCACGTAATCACTGCGAAAGGTATTGTTGTCAATCCCGTGAGAGTTCAAGTTGTCCTTGACTGGACTCAACCTAAATCGGTGAAGCAAGTTAGGAGTTTCCTTGGCATAGCGAGCTATTGTCGTCGCTTCGTTGAAAACTTCTCCAAAGTTGCCAAACCTCTAATTGAACTCCTCAAGAATTATAAAAAGTTTGAGTGGATTCCAAAGTGCGAGGAAAGTTTTCAGGAGTTGAAAAGACGGCTGACTACTGCCCTCGTACTGGTACCCCCAGATTTCACAAAGACTTTGTTATCTACTGTGATGCCTCACGGCAAGGTCTAGGTTGCATTCTTATGGAAGATCGTCATGTGATTGCCTACGCATCTCGACAGTTGCATCCACATGAGGAGAATTATCCAACACACAATCTGGAACTTGCCGCTGTAGTTCATGCACTTGTCACTTGGCGACATTACCTTTTGTGTAATCGTTGCAAAATATACACTAATCACCAAATTCTCAAATATATATTCACCCAACCGGATTTAATCTCATGCAAAGATGGTGGATTGAGTTGATTGTGGACTAGGACAGGAATATCTTACACCCCAGGCAAAGCTAATGTCATCGATGATGCACTAAGTCATAAATCCTATTGTAACAACCTCATGTTTGATACAAAGTCAACCGCTTATCCACGAGGAAATTCGTAAGTTAAATCTTCACATTGTTCCTCAAGGATCCCTTATTACCTTGGTGGCGAAGCCGATTCTTCAGGGTCGGATCGTAGAAGCCTAGAAGCATGATATGGGAATTTCCCGGATCAAGAGCAACATCGCCAAGGGAGTTGCTTGTTCCTTCTCGGTAGATGATCGAGGTGTTGTATTCTTTGATGACCGTTTGGTGCTTCCCAAGAAGCAACAACTCCAAGAGCTGATCCTTGAAGAAGCTCATGAATCTCCTCTCATGATTCATCCAGGTAGTACTAAGATGTATCAGGATCTACGCCAAAGGTTCTCGTGGACCCGGATGAAGAGAGAAATCGCTTAGTTCATTACTAACTGCGATGCTTGTCGTCACATTAAAGCATAGCACCAAAGGCCTGCTGGCACCCTTCAGCCCTTGGTTATTCCGGAGTGGAAATGGGACAAAGTCGGTATGGATTTCATCACCGGCTTTCCAAAGACTAAGAAAGGGAATGATGCCATCTTCGTGGTTATCGATCGCCTTTCAAAAGTTGCTCATTTCCTTCCAGTTCGAGAAAGTATAACTTCTAGTCAATTAGTAGATCTGTATATTTCTCAAATAGTTTCTCTTCATGGTGTTCCTCTAGAAATCAATTCTGATCATGGAAGTCTTTTACTTCTCAATTTTGGGAAAGTTTCAAGAATGCTATGGGAACCCATCTCTCCTTTAGCACCGCTTATCACCCTCAGTCAAGTGGTCAAGTAGAAAGAGTCAATCAAATTCTCAAAGATATGCTCAGAGCATGTGTTATCTCATTCGGAATGAACTGGGAGAAATGTCTTCCATTCACCGAGTTTGCTTATAACAACAGCTTCCAGTCTAGTCTAGGCAAAGCTCCTTTCAAAGTGTTGTATGAACGAAGATGTCGAATGCAATTAAACTGGTCAGAAACCGGTGAAAGACAATTCTTTGGACCAGATATGATCCAGGATGCAAATGAGCAAGTTCGCATCATTCGTGAGAATCTAAAAACAGCCCAGTCTCGTCAAAAGAGTGAATATGATCGTCATCATAAGGACATAAGTTATGAAGTTGACGAGAAAGCTTACCTTCGGGTTACACCTCTCAAGGGTACCCATCATTTCAGTATGAAAGGCAAATTGGCCCCTTGTTACATTGGTCCTTTTCGCATTCTCGCCAAACGAGGAGAGGTTGCCTACCAGTTGCAACTACCTCCACAACTTTCCAAAGTTCATGATGTGTTCCACATTTCTCACCTCAGGCATTGCTTCAAGGATCCTATCCGCGAATGTAGACCATGAAACGCTTGATCTTCAAGATGATCTTTCATATTGAAAATATCATGTTTGTATTCTCGATGAAGCTGAGCGCAGCACTCGATGTCGCAGCATCAAGTCTCTCAAGGTTCAGTGGTTTCATCATTCCGAGGATGAAGCAACCTGGGAGTGTGAAGATCGACTTCGGCTCTAGTACCCTGCACTCTTCCTGACTACTCCTGAATCTCAGGATGAGATTCTTGTTTAGTGGGGGTGAGTTGTCACGTCCCTAGTTTCTTTATGCTTGCGTATGCATTCATGCATGCATTTATTTTTATTTGAAGATGAATTGAGGAAATGATCAAGCCTCAGAAATCATTTTTCTGCCAAAATAAACATTATAAAAAATGCTTCAAACATATCCAAGAAAATGTTCCTGGTCTTCAGATAAAATATTGGCATGATGTGAAAATGTTAATCAATATTTATTGATCACAGAAACATTTTATCTTGGGCATTTGAATTAATCAAACAATAATTGCATTGGCTATATTTATTATATATAAAATATAAGTCCAATAATTCGAAAACTTTTTGTGTGGCATAGTTATTTATACCTAGCTCACATAAAAAATTTAGGATTTTAAAAAATGGCTAAGTAATTTATTTTTAGCCAGAACAAACGTCAGAAAAAGAATAGAAAACACAAAGTAAATTAAAAGAAAAAGCATAGAACTTACCTGGCTCCCTGTTCTAGCGAAGAAGAGGCCCATCTGGCCCAGGCCGGTCATCTTCCACCTCTCGCCAGTAGGAAGAGGAAAGGTGTGCACGGCGCTGCGCCTACCGGCACGCAGCTGCCTGCCTGGCCAGCCCCTTGCCACCCGCGACAACAGGGATGAGCTCCTGAGCGGTCGTCCGGATCCTTCTGTCCCTCTCATTCCTCTACTCCCTCACGTCTGCTCTTCCTCCCCTCGGTCCCGAGACCGCCATGGCCTTGCCCCCAATGAACCTCACTGTCGCTGACCTCCGCGAGCCTCTCTATTATGCCCCATAGCCCCGTTAGAAGAGCCAATCCCCTCTCGCCAACGGAATCGACCTCGGACGGCCTCTATCCTCCCCAGCGTCATTGTTCGACCGTCAAGCACAGAAGGTCACTGGCCTTGATTCGCTACTGTCCCCGATTCCTAGATCTCACCGTTAACTCCATCCGCTTCGCCATGAGCCCCTATCCGTTTCCCCCGCTTCCTCCTTCTCTCCCTGCCCTATAGCCCCTGCACCTCTCGAGCCCAAGCCGCTGGCACAGTGCACCTCCCCACCGGTGTCGACTCCGGCGCTCCGCGGCCAGCCGCATGCCCCCTAGATGCGGGCGAGTCTGGGCTACTCCCTGGTGCCCTCGAAACGTCCAACCGCACCATTGCGCGATTCCGGCGAACCTTCGCCACGACCGTGGTCGCCGACGATATCCTCCATCCGGCGCTGACGTGACCGGCCATTAGAGCTAATTAAACCACTAACCCAGCCCTTAGCCGCTGACAGTGGGCCCCTAGGGCGGGTCAAACCCCTGGTCACCACGGGGATTAACCCTAGGTCACTGACCAGTGGGCCCCACTACCCAGGTTTGACCTGGGACCGGCGTTGTTGACCAGCTAACGCCACCATGACGCAGTGCTGAAGCAATTAATGAATTTCATAACAAAAATATCCTAGAAAATTATATAAACTTCAAAAATTCATAGAAATAATTTGTAAGTCAGATTAAAATAATTATATATGAAAATTTATCATAAAAATGCAATGAATCTGGTGGTGGCATTGTCATGCATGTATAGCAACCTAACTAG
>JAAAWK010000898.1:0-2500 GCA_022496015.1 Hordeum marinum
GGGGAATTAGGGTTCGATTCCGGAGAGGGAGCCTGAGAAACGGCTACCACATCTAAGGAAGGCAGCAGGCGCGCAAATTACACAATCCCAGTACGGGGATGTAGTGACGAAAAATAACAATACGGGACTCTATTGAGGCCCCGTAATTGGAATGAGTACAATTTAAATCCTTTAACGAGGATCTATTGGAGGGCAAGTCTGGTGCCAGCAGCCGCGGTAATTCCAGCTCCAATAGCGTATATTAAAGTTGCTGCGGTTAAAAAGCTCGTAGTTGGATTTCAGTCGAACCTATGGGGTCCACTGATTAAAGGGTTAGATGGTGATGTTAGGTTTCTTGCTTGTGTCTACGGATGCTAGCTTGAACCTTCATTCCTCTTTCCTGGTGGTTACATTCATAGTGTTTAGACAGAAAATTGCTCGATATTTGCTATCAATGCTCTTTACCGAGTGTTGATTCAAGCGATCGAGACTTTTACCTTGAAAAAATCAGAGTGCTCAAAGCAGGCGTCCAAAACCTCGAAAGAGGTGCCTAAAAACGGTATGGTCAACCATCTATATGATGCGTACCACTACCTTAACTTGAATGATCTTGCATGGAATAATGGAATAGGACCTTGGTTCTATTTTGTTGGTCTTAAGAATCCAAGGTAATGATTAAGAGGGACAGACGGGGGCATTTGTATTGCGGCGCTAGAGGTGAAATTCTTGGACCGTCGCAAGACAAACTACAGCGAAAGCATTTGCCAAGAATGTTTTCATTAATCAAGAACGAAAGTTAGAGGTTCGAAGGCGATCAGATACCGCCCTAGTTCTAACCATAAACGATGCCAACCAGCGATCATTCTGAGTAACTAATTTCATGACTCGAATGGAAGCTTCCGGGAAACCAAAGTTTTTGGGTTCCGGGGGAAGTATGGTTGCAAAGCTGAAACTTAAAGGAATTGACGGAAGGGCACCACCAGGAGTGGAGCTTGCGGCTTAATTTGACTCAACACGGGAAAACTCACCCGGCCCGGACACTGAGAGGATTGACAGATTGAGAGCTCTTTCTTGATTCAGTGGGTGGTGGTGCATGGCCGTTCTTAGTTGGTGGAGTGATTTGTCTGGTTTAATTCCGATAACGAACGAGACTCAGCCTACTAAATAGACTTGCAGTTTACACTGCAAGTACTCCCCCTTAGTCAACCTGTGGGTGGTAGTATCTCTTGATGGTTTCGGCTGTTGAGGGCTCTGCTGCTATTAGCCTACAGAATTGGCTAGGGTAAGGATGCTGTAGCACTGTAAGGACTTCTTAGAGGGACAAGCGGCGCTTCGCAGCCGCACGAAACAGAGCAATAACAGGTCTGTGATGCCCTTAGATGTCCCGGGGCCGCACGCGTGCTACACTGAAGTGGTCATCGTGCATACTGTTTCCTGCTCCGAAAGGAGTGGGTAACCGCTTGAAACCCATTTCGTGATGGGGATTGGGCATTGTAATTATTGCCATGAACGAGGAATTCCCAGTAAGCGTGAGTCATTAGCTTGCGTTGATTACGTCCCTGCCCTTTGTACACAACGCCCGTCGCTACTACCGATTGAATGATTTAGTGAGGACTTCGGACTGGTCAATCCAGACCATTGGGAAACTAGTGGGCGGATTGTGCTGGAAAGATGTTCAAACTTGATCATTTAGAGGGAAGTAAAAGTCGTAACAAGGTTTCCGTAGGTGAACCTGCGGAAGGATCATTAACGTATTACCCTCTTATTATAAGAGAAATACCAACCTTCAAACAATCAAACACGCTGCATAGTGATATTGTAGATGCTAATATGGTGAATGCAATTGAATTGTATTTGCATTAGAGTCGCAATTGTGAATGTTTATTGCAAACATTTAGCCATTGCAACATGATTCTAACTTGCATTACATTCGTTCATTCATACATCCATCTTTCATTATCCAATGCAACAAAGAGTGAGGGTTATCTAACGATAGCCATAATTTCTTTTTGCAAAACAATTGTAGTTTATAATGAAAGCCTGTCTTGCTACATACTTGGTACCTGATCAAGTCTTCAGCTTATGCTGACGGCAAGGTTTAAGAAGAAGTTTTACACTTCTTCGCCTAACTAAGTAAAGACAACTATGGTTTTATAAACTGCATACAATTGTTTTCAAACCCTCTCAATGCAGATTTAGGATACTTATTAAAAGTCCCACGGTGGCAAAGATACATCTTCAAGCGGTGGATCACTCGAATTACCAATCGATGAAGAACGTAGCTAGCTACGATAATCGGTGCGAATTGCAGGACACGCCGAGCACTGAGCTTCCAACGCACATTGCGGCTTCGGGTCTTTTCCGAGGTCACATCTGTCTGAGAGTTGAGATGTAAAATAATCAACAAAACACTTGCATACTACCATATATGCATTGTTTTGAGAGGATTGTATATTATATGCATGAATCTTGATTGTTTTATTTCCTTTCTTAATTGCAATTCGTTGCAATTTAGTAAGGA
>JAAAWK010000898.1:10000-12500 GCA_022496015.1 Hordeum marinum
GTGAAATTCTTGGACCGTCGCAAGACAAACTACAGCGAAAGCATTTGCCAAGAATGTTTTCATTAATCAAGAACGAAAGTTAGAGGTTCGAAGGCGATCAGATACCGCCCTAGTTCTAACCATAAACGATGCCAACCAGCGATCATTCTGAGTAACTAATTTCATGACTCGAATGGAAGCTTCCGGGAAACCAAAGTTTTTGGGTTCCGGGGGAAGTATGGTTGCAAAGCTGAAACTTAAAGGAATTGACGGAAGGGCACCACCAGGAGTGGAGCTTGCGGCTTAATTTGACTCAACACGGGAAAACTCACCCGGCCCGGACACTGAGAGGATTGACAGATTGAGAGCTCTTTCTTGATTCAGTGGGTGGTGGTGCATGGCCGTTCTTAGTTGGTGGAGTGATTTGTCTGGTTAATTCCGATAACGAACGAGACTCTAGCCTACTAAATAGACTTGCAGTTTACACTGCAGTACTCCCCCTTAGTCAACCTGTGGGTGGTAGTATCTCTTGATGGTTTCGGCTGTTGAGGGCTCTGCTGCTATTAGCCTACAGAATTGGCTAGGGTAAGGATGCTGTAGCACTGTAAGGACTTCTTAGAGGGACAAGCGGCGCTCGCAGCCGCACGAAACAGAGCAATAACAGGTCTGTGATGCCCTTAGATGTCCGGGGCCGCACGCGTGCTACACTGAAGTGGTCATCGTGCATACTGTTTCCTGCTCCGAAAGGAGTGGGTAACCGCTTGAACCCATTTCGTGATGGGGATTGGGCATTGTAATTATTGCCCATGAACGAGGAATTCCCAGTAAGCGTGAGTCATTAGCTTGCGTTGATTACGTCCCTGCCCTTTGTACACACCGCCCGTCGCTACTACCGATTGAATGATTTAGTGAGGACTTCGGACTGGTCAATCCAGACCATTGGGAAACTAGTGGTCGGATTGTGCTGGAAAGATGTTCAAACTTGATCATTTAGAGGAAGTAAAAGTCGTAACAAGGTTTCCGTAGGTGAACCTGCGGAAGGATCATTAACGTATTACCCTCTTATTATAAGAGAAATACAACCTTCAAACAATCAAACACTCTGCATAGTGATATTGTAGATGCTAATATGGTGAATGCAATTGAATTGTATTTGCATTAGAGTCGCAATTGTGAATGTTTAATGCAAACATTTAGCCATTGCAACATGATTCTAACTTGCATTACATTCGTTCATTCATACATCCATCTTTCATTATCCAATGCAACAAAGAGTGAGGGTTATCTAACGATAGCCATAATTTCTTTTTGCAAAACAATTGTAGTTTATAATGAAAAGCCTGTCTTGCTACATACTTGGTACCTGATCAAGTCTTCAGCTTATGCTGACGGCAAGGTTTAAAGAAGGAAGTTTTACACTTCTTCGCCTAACTAAGTAAAGACAACTATGGTTTTTATAAACTGCATACAATTGTTTTCAAACCCTCTCAATGCAGATTTAGGATACTTATTAAAAGTCCCACGGTGGCAAAGATACATCTTCAAGCGGTGGATCACTCGAATTACCAATCGATGAAGAACGTAGCTAGCTACGATAATCGGTGCGAATTGCAGGACACGCCGAGCACTTGAGCTTCCAACGCACATTGCGGCTTTCGGGTCTTTTCCGAGGTCACATCTGTCTGAGAGTTGAGATGTAAAATAATCAACAAAACACTTGCATACTACCATATATGCATTGTTTTGAGAGGATTGTATATTTATATGCATGAATCTTGATGTTTTATTCCTTTTCTTAATTGCAATTCGTTGCAATTTAGTAAGGAGAATCTCAAATCTACTTGTTTCACATGATAAATTTTGTGTACAATGCATATTTCATCTCTGCAAGCAGTATATATGAATAGATACTAGCATGAGATTCTAAGGTTAGTCGCCTATCTGACGACGCTAAAGTCGTATTGCAGATAACTATGGTGATCAACTAACCTGTTAACTGATGAATCTTCTTGCACTTGTATAAATCGTACAAATAGTAGCTATTTCATTCTGTTAAAGCAGACCTAAGAAGTAATGCAAAGGCAAAATTTGTGCAAACATTAAAGTAGATTTACGTTGCTTGCTTGCAAACAACACAAATAAACATTAATCAACTTAATCAATATTTTTGATCTCAGATCAGGTGAGGTTACCCGCCGAATTTAAGCATATAATTCAGCGGAGGAAAAGAAATCAAATGAGATTCCCTGAGTAACGGCGAGTGAAAAGGGATGAGTCCGGCGCAAAGGTTTTCCATTGAAAGGTGGAAAGCGGTGCTGCGTAATGGCTAGAGTCACGATTATTTCAACTAAATCTGCAAGTCCCTCTGACAAGGGCCCTCTTCCCAGAGACGGTTCTAGGCCGGTGGCAGATCTTGGTTAATGGAATATCGATTACTGGCTTTAGTCGCGGATAGAGTCAGATTGCTTGAGAGTGCAATCCAAATTAGGAGGTAAACTCCTCCTAAGACTAAATACGATGG